>PVJS01000417.1:0-132441 GCA_004027185.1 Glis glis
TCACTAGGTAGAGAGAGAGAGAGAGAGACAGGGAGGGAGAGAGAGAGAGAGAGAGAGAGAGAGAGCTGAGGCTGGCCGCGAACCCAGATCCTCCAGTCTCTGCCTCCCAAAGTACTGGGATTACAAGCGTGTGCCACCACACCCGGCCTTCCTTCCCATTTCTCCATTAAACCCCCACCCCAGTGAGAATGTGGGTGGATCAAAGGATGGTGGCAGAGTGGTGGCACATGCAGGAGAATGAAACATTGAAGAAGGCTCAGGTGTCAGGATATCAGGGTATAAAAGGTCTCTAAAACCTTTGCTCTGAATCGGCCTTGGCCTGCATGGCCCCTGACTCATTTGCTTGATAGGCTGTTCTTTGAGGGTGATGAAGTCTCAGCCAGCGGAACCTACTCTTGCCTCTTGTACCTTTTATACTGAATACAATGGACAGTTTCATAAAAGCTAAAGAACACCCCCTGGAGCGCCATTTGCAGTCATTCCTTAAAGAGAAAGATACACTTTAATAATTAAGCATTATTTTAAAATCTGCCCTTCCTATGTCAGCAAGGTTAAAAGCAAAGCTAATTATGTGCCCCGAGGATTTTGAAAGTACTGCTCACTGGCCTCAATTGGGTGTTCCTTGTAAATTAAACCCAAGTAAGTATTCATGAAAGTAGGCAGATAAAGTCCTGAATTGCATGGTTTTTTTTTTCCCCTCTGTTATTGTCTTCTTAGTCTTAGCTCATCCTTCTCTCTCCAGGGGAGAAGGCACCTTTCATGAGACTGACACATTCCACTATTTGCTATATTCTGAGTCATTATAGTCTCTATTCTCCTCATCTTCATGCCCCCCATACCTAGCAAAGAGCCTGATACACAGTAGCTGCTCAATAAGTATTCTGTGAAAATAAATAGAATCTAGTTCTGCTAGACTTAAAGATCACTCTCCAAATCAGACTGATAAGTAGAACTTGCACTAGAATTCTTACAGTGAACCTCTGCATACTTCCATTCTCTTTCTAGTGCCGATCTCTTTTCTTCTGTTAAATTAATCAATTCGTTTATTTAGCAAATGTATTTATCACCCCTTTTATGTGTCAGAGAATGTGACAGGGTTTAAAGTTTAAAACTCTTTCCAGAAGGAGTCACTAATGGAGAGAGAGAGAGAGAGAGAGAGAGAGAGAGAGAGGGAGGGAGGCATAAACAGATGCTAAGGCATTTGTAAATCCCCTCACATCTGGCAATTAGTTCTGCAGGGGTTGGTCACCATCTCTTTTTCTTGTGAGCTGTAAGGACCATGATGTCACACCAGCTCTATTCTTGCCTACACTTTGTATCCTCACTGCCTACCCCAGGGCATTTAAGTGCATGGATGAACTGATAATAACCAGTGTCAATGCTGGTAATTCTGTTCCTTTAGGTATAGAATATATGGGTTTAATATGGGCTCCATTAAAAGACATGAGAAGAGTCTGGCGTGTACACAGAACACACACACACACACGCACGCACATTTATTGCAAGGAATTGGCTCGCATGGTTCTGAAGGCTGAGAAGTCACAAAATCTGCAGTCAGCAACATAGAGACCCAGGGGAACCAAGGCTGGAGCTCCAGATCAAGTCTGACAGCCTGAGGTCCAAGAGAGCTGGTGGTACAAATTTTAGTCCAAGTCCAAAGGTCCCTGAAGGACTCTCAGTGACAATCACTCAGTGACAGTGACAGTCACTCAGGAAGAGTGAATTCCCATCTTAACTAGACATTTTTGTTATATTCAGTCCTCCAATAGACTAGCTGAAGCCTGCTCATATTGGAGAGGGGAATCTTTTTTACTCTTACTCAGTCTACTGATTGAAATACTAGTGTCATCCAGAGACATCATCACAGAAGAATGTTTAACCAAATATCTGGGCACTCTGAGGCCCAGTCAACTTGATACATAAAATCAATCACTACATTTCCCTTCCTAATAACCTTTCCCAGTACAACACATGGACTATTGAGGAAAAAAGTCACATTTCTATTTCTTAGTGTAGAAAACTCAAAACTCTTTCTCTATATGCCACACTCTAGTGATGCATGGTATACGTCGATGGCTTTCCATGTTCCATGGTATTAACTTGGTCTTCCAGAAGCTAAAGGAGAAACCAAACAGTAATTGATTCAAGGAACAGCATTTATTCTATCTGCACAAAAATAATTAAGCTTCACTTTCACCACTGATGATCTGTAGTTAAGAACCAGGCCATCTCAAGAATTAACCTTTAAATATAGCAAGAGCTTTAGCTGAACTAGATAAAATAAAATGAGCTACTTTATCAGTAATCATATTCTATGAAAAGAAAGAAAGTGACTAGTATATTTACAGAAATACCAAATCAAGGGGAATGAAATTACTAATCCTTATTTGGCCTGTAATATTCTATTATAGTCCAAAATATTGAGTCTAATTCTGGGTTCCACATATTAAGAATATTGACAAATGCCAGAGAGAGAAAACAACAAGACACTTAGATCTTCTCACCAGAAGAACTTTTGAAGACACCAGGGAGGTTTAACCCAGAAAGACAAGAACTTTACTTGGAATATATTTATTCTGATATCTGAAGATCTATCACCAAGGATTAGCAGAAAGGGAATGACCCATTACTGGGTGGCTGCTGGGTGCCATACCCTAAGCCACATCATTCAATCCTCACTTAAACACTGCCAGGTAGATAGTACCATTCTCAATCTTATATGAGGAAAGTGAGGCTCAGAAATTTTAATGTTTTGCTCACATTCATGAGGTTTATAGTGGAAGAGGCAACATAACATTATACAGGTTCTTCTGACTCTACTGCTCGTATTTTTTGCCATTATATAAAGACAATGAATAGAGTTACAGCTGGAAGAGAACCAGTGAAATCAATTTGTGGGGATAGAATGTTGACTCAGTAAAGGGCAAACCCACGGAAGTTAGAACTGTACAATAGGTGTAGCTACCTCTTGAAGTAGAAGTGTTCATCAGAGGTTTTGAGCAGGAATGGTGGCCACTTGTCCAAAGTAGGATGCAGCAAATTCCTATATAGGGAATACAGTGTAAATACGCTCATCGGGTCAGCTTCAAGTCTAGGGTGGTATGATTCTAAATCCCATTTCACTTCCTTGCTATTGGGGCAAGAAAAAATGTGTCAATCTTGTGGCCTCATAGAAGGTAGATAAATGACAACCGTTTATTTTGGCAGGGTTTAAGACAATACCTAACACACAAATGGTGCTAAATAATTACAGTTGAATTAATGAATACATAGCAATATTGACTCAAGCAATTTAAAAAGCATAAGCAAGGAAAGTTTTTTTTGTTTTAATATCTTTAGGAAAGGACATGATCCTTCCTTATCTAGGTATTTAGCTCTTAAGAGAAATATGGAGAAAAATATGTTGATGAAGTATCAAAATTTCTACTTGATTTTATCACTTCATATGTTCTTTATTGTTTTCATTTCTTGGGAATTTCTTAAAACATGGCTCCCTTTTCCCCTTTCAGCTTTACATATTCCTCATAAGCCTGGCAAAATTTCTTAGGCATCACATTTTCTGACAACCATTTATGGAGTGTTTTCTGAGTGCCAGGGACTGAACTAAGGGCTTTTATGCACCAATATCCCATAAATAGTCCTACAAGTATTAGTTATTTTTAATCCTCATTTTGCAAATTAGAAAACTGAGGTTCTGCAGGGTAATTACCACAAGCATCACACAGCTAGCTAATAATCGGCATAGCTAGATTTTAAAGTAGGTCTTGTGATTGCAAAGCCGCCACACTATCAAGTCAAGAGGTTGGTGAGCATCAGGCACTCATCATGGGGTACATCTCACAGATGGGGAGAGCAGTGTCATCATGGGGTGAGCTTCCTATCGCCCCCACACGCAGAACTGTCTATTCTGTCAATTGTGTAAAATGAGACAACTGGGAATGGATTTCTTGATTCTGAATATTTTAATTCAAGAAAAGGGGCTTTTTCTCCCATAAAAAAATGGTCACTTTGGCCAGTCAAATAAATCCTTATCATTTCAAATTTGAGGGTGGGGATATCAGGAATATCTTTGAAGAGATTAAGCAGTGGATGAAACATTGGAGTAGACTATTCTAACTTGAAGATACCTTTAGAATTGTTCGATTATTTTCTCTGTTTGAGATTATGTCAACCTATACTCTGAACTGTTGGGGAAAGCAAATCCAGGATCCACTGCCATCTAGCGCTGGTGTACTTTGGACAAATCACTTCATATTTCTGGGATCAGTTTCCTCATCTCCTACAAAGCAACACCAGGAGAGTAAATAATACCAAAGGGCCCGTTCAGCTCCAAACAAGTAGAGATCAGATTTCCTAGCGTCTGCCTGAAAGCTACAATTTATGATTTGCTCTAAGACTCAGAACTTCCACATTTAAAAAGCTGCACCAAACTGCTTAATCCATCAAATAACTGAAGAAACCAGACACCCTAGCAAGTGGCTCTTCTTACACATTTCCTGTATTCATAAAGAAAGAACTGTGAAAAAAGCTGCTCTGATTTCTCACTCAGCCACCTAACTCCTAAACTGATGAAAAACTAACATATTTACCTAGAGTGTGACAACTGTTCACATTTGACAACACAAGCTTAGGATTTTTCAAAAGACTATCAGATTGAAGCTGCAGGGACTAAAAGCCCATTTCTGTGATTACACACTGAAGGTAAGGGCAGGATGGCTCTGAGTCCCATTAAGCATTCCGGACGAGGAATGGAAGCTCTAGAGATGAAGGCAGGGCAGGGACTACAGACATCAGAATAGTGCCATCATTAAATCTCAACTTTGGGTCAGACTTTGGGATCATCTAAGATGGAAGCCATACTGCATATTAGTTATATACAAGGTCTTGGAATCACATGGACTGAGTGTAAATATGAACTTTGCCATTTACTAGCTGGGCAATAGTGGACATAGATATGCTAATGACTCCCA
This sequence comes from Glis glis, assembly GCA_004027185.1. NCBI lineage: Eukaryota > Metazoa > Chordata > Mammalia > Rodentia > Gliridae > Glis > Glis glis. Next base: position 4,971 of record PVJS01000417.1, read on the forward strand.
TCCAGTATCTGTAGCCCTAGTTTCTCCCATACCTGTGTATACCCAGACCTGTGTATCCAGCCCAAATATCTCACAGCTAGACCAAATGAGACATGACCAAAATGGATTGGATCATTTTCATCTGTACCCCAAACCCACAGTTCTGGCCACTGGAGATCAGATCTATGTAAGAGGCATGATGGACCTTTTTCTCCACTTGCACAAGTTCACCCTTGTTCTGACTATTTTGTGCTCTTCCACCTTGATGACAATAGGAAGCCATTTATCTTAATGAATGCCTGAATTCACAAAAACCAAGGATGAAGAAGAAGAGAATGGTAATAGATGGAGCAAGAAGAAATAAAGGAGGCAATCGAAAGAGCCAGGGGATGGAGTGGGAAAAGATGCAAAGAATGTGTGTGCCTGGTGACTTGCTGTCGTGCATTTAAATTCTAGATCCTGCAAACAGATTCTGGGTGCCCTGAGACATATTTTGTTGCTACTTCTGGCAGCACATTTACAAATCAGAAAATTATAAATGCAAACCCTAGCACTAGAGGGCTAGTGTAAATGAGGTAACAGTTCATAATCACCCAATGCTGATCTCCCCATGAGCTTGTGTGGAAACAGGTTTGTGGCTCACTGGGGGAATGCAAGCTGCAGCAAGAAATCTATGGGAAGGTAAAAGAGGAGGGTAGGAAAAGGCAAATTCCTCCTGAGATCAGGAAAGGCAACAATTCTCTGCAAACTTGCAGACATCTAAAGAATGGAAACCAAGAGCATGAGGTTGGAATAGCAATGATTAGCCAGGAAGGAAAAGTAAATTATTTTCAAACATATAAAGGCAGATATGGAGTTACTTTTAAAAAATACAAAATTTCAAAAAGCAAAAATAAATAAAAATTCAATCTTGCTGACCAAATTAAATTTCGGAGTACATACTGAGAAATAAAGTTTTCCTCTAATCTACCCTTTCCAGTATAGTACTAAGGTTTGAGATTATATTATAAATATTCCTTGGCAGCTTCCTCTTTCCACATAACTGTATATAGTGGGTACCTTTCCATTTTCCCTTTCCATTATTAACATTATTTTATTATTTCTAATGGCTATATCTCACTACATTATATTTAAAGTACTTCCCTCTCCATCAGAAGACCTTTAGGTTGTTCCCACTGTTTTTGTTGTCATTATAAATATGACCACAATAAAAATTCTTATGCATACATGTCTAAGACAATCATGCTATTGCTTCTGCAATATAAAGTAAATTTTCTATAATACAAAAGTATCCAAGTGGAATTTCTGGGATATAGATTATGCATATTTCTAATTTTGATAAAAATTGCAAATTACTTTACACAATTACTGCATATGGCAGTGCCATTTCCATATAGCTTTGTTAAGCTCAAATATATTCATTGTCTTAAATTTTAAGTAAGCTGGGCGAGGTGGCACACACCTGCAATCCCAGTACTTGGAAGGCTGAGACAGTAGACTTGCAGGTTCAAGGCCAGTCTCAGCAACTTAGCTAGACTTGTTTCAAAACAAAAAAATAAAAAGGACTGGGGTATAGCTCAGAGGGAGAATGCCTCTAGGTTCAATCCCCAGTTTAAAAAAATCTAATTAGATATGAAAAACTCTTTCTTTTTCTCAGTTTTATTTAAAAATGTGAATGACATGAAGCATGTTTTGTTTAAAACCATTGTCACCTTTCTGTGGATTTTCTTTGATATTCTTACCCATTGATTTTTTTAAAAGAACATTTCTCACCGATTTATTGGATATATTCGTATTTTAAAACTATTAGCCTTTCACATATTTGTTGGCCTTTTGTATATCTTCTTTGAAGAAATACCTATTCAAGTTTTGCCCATTTTTAAATTGTGTTGACTTTTTGTTGTTGAATTGAAAGTTCTCTTTATATATTCTGCGTACTAGGTCTTTACCAGATGTAAGATTTGCAAATATTTTCTCTCATTTCACATAATGTCTTCTACTCTCTTGATAGTGTCCACTGATACATTGCTTTATTTTTAAACACTTAGAGCTTTAGTGCACATGAAACTTACTTTTTGTGTATTAAGTGAGTTATAGATCATCTTTATTTTGTCCTAACCAAATGTCCAAGCCACATTTCATGAATATTCCATCCATCCCTATATGAGATTATATTTTATTATATATAATATGCTTATTTGTACTTGAATACAATTCTATACTTTCTAGTCATTGAATTGGCCTATTCTATTATTTATATCCTGTACCATAATGTTATTACCATAGCTGTATAGTATGCTTTAATATTGACAAAAGCAAGTTTTTCTCATTGTTCTTTTCTTCCTCAAAAACTTTCTAGAAAATGTTCCTACAAAGAAGCCTCACTAAAGCAGTTTTCTGAGTCAGGAACTCAGTCAGAAACGTTTCCTGAAATTTCCAGCTTGCATAGGTCTTCCTGAATGCCACTCCATCAGTGTCAGGAAGATGATCCTCTGCTATCTCACATGGCAATGAGTACCATGCCAGTGCCTGGAAGCTGGGATCAACCGCGAGTCTGACCCCCAGCACCTCACATCACCAGACTGGCTGCATCATTGTATGAGTTAAGCCTCATGCTGCCTGTGCTTTGGTATTTTTGAATGCTAATTACTCAGTTAGGGTCATTGGATATCTAGTAGCATTGGATAGGGGCAGTGATACTCTCTTTCTGCTTTTGAGGGATCAGTGGTGAAGAGACATCCTTATTAATTATGTGAGCCCATATGACATGTTTTTGCTTGTGAGTCTTGCAAACAACACAATTCATACATCCCCTAGTGGGAAGCAATTGCTAGAAGAATGGCCCAAGAAAATGGAAAGAAATTCATTTTTGTACGGAGTCAATGTTAAGAAGATCTATCCATGGTTTTGGAGACCAGAAAAGGATATGGCACAGTCTAAGCATCAATTTAAAATTACATGTGCCAACAGAATAATGACTCCTCCATGCTTGTCTGTGAGTGATGACAACCTATTAATACTAGTAAACCACTCAAGGAACAAGCCTGATGATTGGTGGATTTGTAATAGAAATCGATCAGCTCACCTGCCTTCCTCCAAACAATAGATTAAAGAAAGGTCCTGGTCCCTAAGAGAAAAATTGGGTGGATATAGCTAGCAAAGTCAGGGAGGCAGGCTCAGGATCAGAAACCTCTTTCAGTGACCACCAAAAGACCACTTCAGCAGCAGGGAGTACTGTCAGGAAGGTTGTGCCTCCTATTGCTATGGAGAAACATCAACATCTAAGGCTATTTTGGGGATTCTTTTCCCCAGTGACAAGATGCTACACAAGTGCCTCGATTAGAGTCAGAAAAACAAAAGCAGCAACAACAGAAGGCTGCTGGAATGCTCAAGAGACCCAGTCTTGGAAGCAATCCATGAAGCCTGGCTCTAAGAGGCTATGGCGAAGATGCACATTTCCTGGAGCTGGGGCTTTTGTGATGGAGAGACTTTCACAAAAATACTTAAATCATGTGTTGCCTGGGTCTACTCTGAGTAAAGCATGCCTTCATTTACCAGTGGAACCATAAGACCCAAACAGCTTCTCCGGTGGTCCAAACTATCAGGAAAGAGGACAGAGAATCAGTTGCTCCCTTCTAAGAGCCTCAGATCAGGGAAGTTTGAATTTCAGTTTTGTAAAGCAGAAACATGGTGTGAGGGCACCTCTGCAGGTTTCCCAAGAACTAGTTTCAAAAGCAAGGTGACCCTGCTACTTGACGTCATGGAGGAAGCCTAAGGCATAACAAAGGGGCTGTGATAAGAATGAGAATTCGGCAGACCAGGCATGGTGGTACACACCTATAATTCCAGTACTTGGGAAGCTAAGACAGGAAGATTGCAGGTTCAAGGCCAGCCTCAGCAACTTAGCAAGACCCTGTTTCAAAATAAAAAATAAAACAGGGCTGTGGTTGTAGCTCAGAGCTAGAACACCCCAGGGCTCAATCCCCGGCACCAAAAAAAAAAAAAGAAAGAGAATTGATTCCTGAAATCTGAAAGGTTGAGTGGCTCTCAGCAAAGGATTTTAGATGATGAACAAGACCCTGAAAGTGAGCCTCTCTTGCGTCCTTCCAGGAGAGATCCATGGTTTGCTGTCTCACCATCTCCTGGTCACCTACAGTTGATGGGTCCCAGAGAGGAGTTGGCAGTAGAGACTGGAGAAGCTTGGAAAAAGAAAGTCGAGCCAGGCATGGTGGCACACACTTGTAATCCCAGTACTTGGGAGGCTGAGACAGGAGGATCCAGGTTCACGGCCAGCCTCAGCTACTTAGTGAGGCCCTCCGCAACTTAGTGAGACCCTGTTTCAAAATAAAGAATTAAAAAAATAAGACTGGGGTCTTTTTAGGCTCATTGTTATTGGCTAGAATTTCCCTACTGGTATTTGGAACCTGCGAGAAAGTAATCTCTGACTTGTCTAGAGACCCAGGAGGCCTATAGAGAGTGAAGGCATTTGTTAGAGCAAACTCCAGCATTTAAGATGCCACCCTACCACAGGCAACAGCAGCAGGGCTCAGAGCACCCAGAGATTGTACTCATGTTCTCTGTGCTGAAGTGTCCCAACCCAACATAATAAGCCAAAGAAAGCAAATACCCCCCAATCTTTCTTCAGCAATTGATCCCCCTCCCAAGTTAGATCTTGAGAATTTTATTTTTTAGTCTCCCTGATATCTAAGAGTAGAAGAATGGAAATAGAAAAATCTAAAGTAGCTAAGTAACATCAGCCAGTCTCAGAAAGTCAAGGGTTGAAGCTAGAGAGAAAATAGAAACCAAAAGGGACTTCAGATAAAATGAAGACAGAGACCAGCAAAGTACTGAAAGGGGATAGGGGGAGAAAGGTGTGGAGGGGAAAAGGAAAAACTGATTAAAGAAACAATTCAAATTATGCTATGGTCATTTATGAAAGTATCATTACCAATTTCACTGTTATATACCAGGTGGGGTGGGTAGTAGAGTGGGAACTGAAGGGAATCACAGCAAGACCTATGCGCATGTTTGTTTGTATGACTTTGAACCTCACTATGTTGTATAATTACACTACACCAATAAAAGGATAAAAATAAATAAAGTAGGAGTAATATTTTATGTCCACAGGAATGGAATGTGAACATTCAGAAGTACATGGTTCTTGATCTTTAAAGGAAAGATCTAGAAAGCCTGCTCCTTTAAAAGTCAAGCACTTATGAAAGTACTTTAATGATGATTAATTACAGAAACTCTCAGTTCTACAGTTCCCTTGCCCTCCATCTGTTGGTAAGGAATGAGACCAAAGACTAAATAAATATATGGCAAATTACCACATTTTGGAGAGGTGAAAGCCCAATCATACACTGTGTACTGAGTTTTTCAGGAGCAGTTCATTCAGTAGTCTATCCAATAATCATTTATAAGTCATCTAGTAAAGATTAATGGGTACCAGGATCTGTTATATGCAATGAGGAGTCATCAGAAAATAGGACAGAAGAAATCCTTGCTCTTTATTGATGACAGTACCAATATTTGAGGATGCAGAATTTGGAGACGAGTTATTTTAGAATACCTCCAGTTAAGAGGCAAACAAAGACATCCCATAGATGTCTATCAATTTGAAACAAATAATCCCCAACTATCTCAAGGTTTCCTGTCATCTTTCAGTGATTAATAGCAGAAGTGCTTAACACACAAACTATTTGGAGGTTTTAGTGTGTGTTTCTGGTGATCTATGAAGAGGGCCTTATGGAATAAAAGAAGCCTGTAGGGTGCCTCCTCATAATTTTCAGTTTTATCTGCATATTAGGGACATGGTGGCCAAACAGGGGATGAGCATAGATACTGTTGCTGTCCAATTGGCCTCTGGGAAGATGATGAGTACCAGGGAAAGTTTGTGATGTTTAATCCATGATTACTAAGCTATTAATGACATAATTGTGAGTTATGAGAGTAGATCAGTCTACCTATAACCAAGCAAAAGAAGGCTCAAGAGTGGTAGCAACCAAAGCCTGCACACTATTTCATCAACTCAGGTTCTGCAAAATTTAAAGAACTTATTATTGAGACATTTATTGAATAATCATCCATTACTTTATCAGATCTATTATAAGCTCCTGTGTTGGCCTTAGCAGACCCTGGTGAGTTCCTCTTTGTGCATCCAAGAGAGAACTTTAAAGGAATAAAGATGGTGCTGCACTGAGACCACAAGAAGAGGCATGACATTCTTCAACAGCAGGGAAGGGTCAGAGAGTTAGAGCACTCTACTCACCAAAGCCCTTCCTTATGACAATCATGGATAGACTTCAGAAATGTGTGTTGTTATGGTTTAGATCTGGATGTCCCCAAAGGCTCATATTTTGAAAGCTTGATCCCCAGTGCGGCAAATTTCAGAGGCGGGGCTTTTAAAAATGATTGGATCACGAGGGCTTTTAACCTCATCAGTGGATTAATTCGTTAATGGGTTCATAATTTGATGGCATTGTTGGGAGGTGGGAACTAGCTGGAGGAAGTAGGTCGCTGGGGGTGAGTCCTTGAAGGATATGTCGCATCCCCAGTCCTTTCTCTTCTCTCTTTCTCTGCTTCCCAACTTCCATGAGATGAGCAGTTCTATTTTGCCACACACTCCTCCATCATGATGTCCTGCCTCACCACAGGTTCATAGTTATGGAACCAAGCAACTATGGACTGAAAAAACCTCTGAGACCATGAACCAAAATAAATCTTTCCCCCTTTAAGTTGATCTTCTCAGACATTCTGACACAGTGACGGAAAGCTGGCTAACACATGTGGTAGAGTGGCTTTCAGAGGACAGAAGAGCAACATCCCCTGTATCCACTAGTGTCAAATAAGGTCTCCAAAGAGATAGCAGCAGGTGAACACAACAGGTGTTTGATGTATTTCAGCAGCAGGGACGTCAAATGCAAATCAGAAACAAAAATGTTCTTTTCTGCTATATCCATTCTTAGGTCCTGAAGCTATTCTTGCTGGCCTAAGATTTTCAAGGTGTGGAGCCAAGTCCCCACGGAAATATATAGAGTAAAGCTGCTTCCCAAAGCTGTCCTAGAGGCAACTATTCACCATGTTAAACCACACAAGTAATTTTTCTTTCAGGCAGTAGAAGGAAAAGAGGGGCACAAAACAAGGGCCGAACCTGAGCTAAAGGTTAAAGGGTAGAACCTAGGACTAAAGGCATTGAGTCTGAATTGCAGCATCATGGGCCTGCATACAGGAGAAAACTATGCAGTGGTAACTGACCTCAATAAGTCCCTTCTCTTTGGAAATGAACTTTGGAATACTGGAAAAGCAGTGGTATTAACTCATCCACAGGCCTAGTATAACCTGGTGTATCACATCCAGGAAAAACAAGGTATACTGACTCCTAGAAGAGGAGGCAGAAGTGGTACTCAGTCATTTGAATCTAAAATAATTTGTGAGAATAGAAATAAAGTTGGAAATAGAGCAATCTATTGGAGAAAATGGATGAAAAAAAAACTAAGCTAAGAAAATTGAAAATGGAACTTGGGATTTAGACACTAGTAGGATCATGAGAAATTACTGGAATTAAACATGTCATTTTTATGGGTAGTCAAAATTAAGTTCAGAGACAGTTGATTGAATAATAGTAAAATAGAATCACTGTCATAACAGAGCTGAGTTCATAGGTGAGGTGTTTTACATCCTTAACTACATTCCTACTAGGAAAAGAGTGGATGAAAGGAGTTTGATGCAGGCAGGAAGGTTGGCAATATATGGTTTTGATTGGAATCGCCCTTGGTGGGGGAGTGAGGACAGAGGTAAAGAGTTACCTACACCTAAGAGTTACCATCACACCTAGAAACACCTGGTGAACCAAGGTTGGCTACAAGTTGATGTTCATTTCCAACAGAGTCAGCAGGCTAACAGTTGCATTGATCTGTTTTACCAGCAAGATCTAACTAGAGAACACAGCCCTGGGGAATACAATTGGCTCCAATAGCTTTGAGGTATGAAAATGGCTCAGAAACAAACTCACATACTGCATTCAGCGACCTAGCAGGAAACAGATACTAGCGAAGTTGACGTATGTTAGTGATAGAGTATAAGGGGACCATGACAAACTGATGAGTTACATTTGCTTGCAAGAATCTAGTTAAGAATGATTGGATAAGGAAAAGCTATAATTTGCCATGTACTTGAGTTTACTTCCCACTCAATGGGTACCAAGCTTTCAGCAGTAATACTAGTTCTAGGCATTATCCATCAATGGATGGGGGCTAATCATAGACTGCTTTCCTGAGAATTGGCTGAAAATTCATTGGAGCCAAGCATGTGGAAGAAAGAAATTATTGGCTGTGGCCAAAACGGGTTGGGGATGACAAGGCTGGCAGCTGATGCCTTGTTCTCCCTTGCCAAGGCCAAGTCAAATCTTGCCGATTAGAAGTTATGTGAATCAGCTCAATGTTGTATCCTCAAACCAGAGAGACCAGCTGTGATGTCACTGGGGCATTGCCAAAGAACCCAGAGTATGCCCCAGTTAAAAAGCAAAAACAATGGGGAGGGGACATGCTAAGGTCAATAAATAAAGAGTAGCAGTGGTGGTTAGATTCAAAATACTGTTTAAACCAGAAAGATCAGGCAAAAGATCAATAACAGCAAAACTTTTAAGAAAAGAGTACAACATAGGACAAAAGGGAATTCAGGGTGAGATCTGAATTGGCTTAATATGATGGGATTTTCATCTTTCATTAGATGCTGTCTACCTAATGCCCAAATTATTCTTCAAATATTTATTCAGGAATCACTATGTTCTAGGGACTGCAACTCTAAATGAGATAGTGACCTTGCTTCACACAACATAAAGTCTGCTAGAACAAAAAGTCTGCGGTGTGATACAGGTTATTATAGGGAAAATACATGGTGCTGTGGAGAACTTGAGTAGGGCACCAAGACTTCTCTTGGATGGTCAGGGAAAGTTTCCCAGAGGAACTGATGTCGTAGAGGAGAGCAAAATGTTAAGTAGGATTCAGTTTGGTGAAATGAGCTTGGAAGAGTTCTTCAGGCAAAGGTTAGCACCTGTGTAAGAGAAAGTATAAGCACCCTCAGGGAAGGGTATCACATACAGTGTGATTACAGCTCTTGGTATGTGTGTGCATGCATGTGTGTGTGTCTGTGTGCATGAGTGTATGTTCATATATATGTATATGTAGGGGAGAGTAATGAGAAATAAGAGTGAGACAGTGCTCAAGGATCAGATCCCAATTAGACCTGTACACAATATTTGTTTTTGTGCCAAGAAGGGTGAAGAAACTTTGGTTTTTCAAAATGTTTATTTGTAAAGATTTTTTGGTTTTATTTTTACAAGTGACGGTAACCCAAATCCAAAGAGCTAATAGGAGTCATTGGCTCACATAACAGGAAGAACAGGTGAATAGAGGTCTAACTAGAAACAAAATCACTCCATGGCTGTCATTTCCTACTTACTTTCTCTCTTCTTTGTACCTGTTGGTTTTCATCTTCCTTTGCAGACATATTTCTTCACAAGGTAGAGACATACACACTCTAGCTCCACCCTCACAGCTATGAATAATTGTAACAAGGAGAATGAGGTAGACACGACACAAAGATTTCACTAGGTTATGTTACATGGCACAGTTGACCTTAAGACAGGGAGACAGACAAGTTAGCCTGATCTATTTACATGAGTACTTTCTCCAGCTGTTGGCAAAAGAGAAGTTTAGAGATCCAAGACATGAGACAGATCTGATGTGCTGTTGTTGTTGGCTTGGAGACAGAAGAAGGCATCTCACAGCAAGGACTCAGGCAGCAACTGGGAGGTGAGAGAGACTCCCCTAGTTGACAACTAACAAGGAAACCAGGACTGCAGTCCTGTAATAGCAATGGATTCTGCCAACAAGAATGAGCTTGAAAGTGGATTCCCTCCTCCAGAGGCTCCAAAGTGAAAACACCTTAATTTGTCTCATGGCGCCAGTAGTATAGATATCAGCCATTCTTTGACAGACTGCTCACCTACCCAAGTGTGAACAAATAAATTCTTGTTTTAAGCAGTGAATATGTGGTAATTTGTCACACAGCAATAGAAAGCTACCACAGAGCCTTTGCACCTTGAATCCTGACTTAGACCTAGATTCAGTTGGCTCTCAGAAAATTGCTCTAATTAGCTCAGCATGTAGCATATTCCTAAATCTGAACCAATCAATGCAACCAGGATAAAAGAGGATTCTTTTATTGGCCCAGACAGGTCAGAAGCCCATCCCCCTGACCAGTCAAAGGAATCAGAGCAGGAAAGATAAATTATAAATAGTAGTTCTCACCTGGAACATTGTAAAAAATGTGGATGGGGCAGAGGATGTAGTGGAGGCATGGTGTCTACAGAAGATGGAAGAGTACATGTTACAGCTGGAGAGAAACATTTCAGTGTCACAGTTGAAGAAGGATCATCCTGGTTGAGGAGGGAAAGAAAGATTCAACATGAACAAGGGGATCAATATGAAGATTCAGGCAGTCATCTCAGACAGATGACTGTCAGCTGAACATAAGTAGCACCCATAGGAAGTAACAGAGTGGCACAAACGAGGCACTAAATAATTTGTTGAATAAAAAAATTTATGAATGAATGAATGAATGAGAGAGAGAGCATGTGAACAGCTCCTAAAGGTGTTCATTTGTTTTTGGTACTGGGGATTGCACTCAGGGGCATTCTACCTCTGGGCTACATTTCCCATCCTTATTTTATTTTTTTATTTTGAAACAGAATCTCACTAGGTTTCTGAGAGTCTCACTAAATTGCTGGGTCTAGATTTGAATATGTGATCCTCCTGTTTCAGCCTCCCAAGTACTGGGATAAAAGGCATGAGCCACCATGTCTGGCTTAGAGGAATTTAAGAGGTTTAACCAAAATGGTATCAAAGTGCTAAGCAAATCATTGTCAAATGTTCCTTCAGCTGTGCAATCTGAGTCTCCAGGGCTGCAGAAGCCCCCACTTCTTCGACAGAGCTGGCGTATGTCAGACTGTGCACATTAGAATGCTCAATGTCTTCATGCATCACTGGGGTATGCTTACATAACACCTTGGATGTCTTCAATCTGCCTTTGCAGACCTCTTGCTGTTATTTATGAATCACTGCAGGCTGACATAACTCCACATTTCCTCCTTTGCCATATGTCTCCAGTCCCTTGTCATCATTGTTCATCACCAAGGTAACCTCTCCTTACTTCTTTTCCATTAATTTGCATGACTAAGATGCCCTCCCAATCAAATGAGGCCCCTTGTCCTCAGGTGTCTGCTGTTGCTGCCTTTGCTGAAAGCCCTTGACTAGGCTGTGACCTTATTTTGCTCCGATATTTTCTACTTCATTAAATCTGAAAATGTCCTTAGATGGACAAAGCTATTTCTCCCCATTACCTCTCAGCTGCATGGCCACATGTTCAGATGTAGACTCTATTAAGTACCCAGAATTGGAAGTGCAGAGCTTCACCACTGGATCAGGGGACATCAAAAGGTAACTAGTATCCGGACTGGAGCCCACTTCTCTGTATCTATCCCGAGGCTGCAACACCTGAAGAGTACCAATGTTTCTTGTGAAGTGCCACCCATGGGACTGTAAGGTTTTAGGGCAGGAGCCATATTCACAAATATCTGAAGGGCTTCTATGCACCTGGTTTCATGCCAAGGGCTGGTAATACAATGATTTGGAAAATAGGAATGAGCCCAGTCCTTATGGAACTTACACTTGAATGAGGAGATGAACACTAGTCATACAGTCAGACAAAGGTAATAATAATCAGCTGTTGGAATGATCTTTATAAAATTCAGTATTTAAGAAAGCCCTAGTAAAAAGAAATGACATTGATCTTAGATTTGACAGATAGGTAGGGGTTAGGGAGCTGGAAAGGGGAGGGAAGTTAGTGATTCTTGTTCTCTCCTCGAAAACTATTTGAAATAAATCTTTTCCCTTATATATAAAAGTGTTCAGACAATATACACATTTATTATATCCATGTTCATCTATTTGTTTTCTCTTTGACAACATTGGAAGAACATGCTAGTTCTAGACCCTTGCCATCTGATCCCTTTTTCTCTGGGTATTTCCCAATTTGTTTGCTGGTGTCCTGATTGAATCTGCTCAGTATCAATTAAGAAATAGAATTAATGCCAAGAAGGACATTGGTATTTCTTGGCCACTGTAGCAGGCACTTTAAACATGTTCAAATTTAATCTTCCAAGGGAGTGAGTAGCTATCACCGGCCCTATTTAGAGATGATTAAACTGAGGCTGCAGATTACACTTGAGACCTCACAGCCATAAGTAGTAGAGCCAGGTATTTTTAACTCCCAAGACTTTTACTTCCTCTACAGTGCATTGTATCCACAGATTTGGATACCCTCTGTTTGCACAGTCTAAAGTGGCATTAGCTTTCCCAGCAGCCATGTCCCTTTTCTGGCTTCTTTTCATTTTTTGGACAAATAAAACATCAGGTCTTCCTGTATGCTTATGTTTGGATGTACACACACACCAGGACTCCACCACTTTATTGTTCCAATTGACTGTTTAGATTCTAATTCTGTGAGGCATTTTATTTATCCATATTAGAGTTCATCTGGCTGAGCTTAAAAATCTTTCCAGTCTGTTAAGAGATTTCAAGTATTGATTTCTTTACTCAGTGTATAGTTCTTCCTGCCAGCTCTGGGTAATATAGAATATATGTTTTCTATGTTCCTTTTTTAAGCCCTTTTATTAAAGGTGCTCCAATAAAATTATATGTCATATTTGGAATCTGAAATCCTATATTTTCTGCTCCCAAAGTTTTAACTAGTTTTTTTTTCTCTCCATTTTTAGAGATGCAAACTTATGCCCCTTCAAACTACCTGAAATTGGCCCAAATGCTCGGTGCTCTCTTACATCATTGCTTCTGGACACATATCCTACTGTGCCATGTTCTTTCTAACTTTGAACTCATAATCATCAGTTAAGAAAGGTATGTTCAAAGTGATAATAGCAAGAGTGTAGAATACAAGGGCTCCTATAATATTCCCACATGGCAACAATAAATTGGCCTCTATTCATGGATAAAAGCACCTTTGTGGGAGCATTGTGATCCAGAGGGGAAAATGCAAAGCCCAAGTAGAGACCAACAGTGAGGAGAGACATTCTGAGAGGGCAGGCCCACACCTAGTGGCAGGCTCGCCAATGGTGGTCCTGGCTACGGACCTGGAAATGGCCCCATCCTCCTCTGGATCACATAAATCCCATTTTGGTCTTAGACCTGCCATCATTACCATCACCACAGCACCCAGGGGGAGTCACACTCCTTCCATGCCCTCCCATTCTTTGGCTAACAAGCCCTCTGATGTTAGTCCCTGCTGTGGATCATAAAGTTGGACCTATTATGTAGTTCTGACCCTTATAGCTACAATCAAGGAACAGTCCTGCTCATCCTGGGTTCTGCCAAGGGACACACTGTCCATACTCCAAGAGTTGGCCCAACCGAGGATTCTGAAGCATCTCTATGACTTGGTTCCAGCCCCTTTCAGTCATGATGTGTGCACAGTCTAGCCCACTCAGAGACCCACCCAGTGATCAGGCAGGGGACTTCCTAGAGGCCCAGTGGGATACACACTCATACACATACACACACTGCCATCTGAGGACCCAACTGCAGAATGCCCACCTTAATATTCAAAGCATTGGAAAACAAAAACAAAAACAAAACTACCAGCAAATCTGTCCTTCAGAAATGAAGGAAAAATAAAGAAAATCACAGACAAACAAAAACTGAGGATATCTTCACCATTAAATCTGACCCCAAGAAATGCTGAAGAGATTTCTTCAAGTTAAAATGAAAGAACTCTAAGCAATGGCATGAAAAAATACAAAAGTGCAAAATTCACTAGCAAAGGTGAATATAGAGTCAAGCTTAGAATACTCTGGTAATATGGTGCATATATCAATTATAACTCTAACATAAAAGCTAAAAGTGTATTAAAATAGCTATAATTACAACAATTTGCTAAGGGATACACAATATAAAAGACATGAAGTGTAACATCTGCAGTATAAAATGTGAGAGGAGGGGAGGAGCCCTTGTTTATGTGATTAAATTTATCAGCTTAAATTAGCTGAAGTTATGTTATTATCAACTTAATACAATGGCCTCTCCTTATCTGTACTTTTGCTCCCCACTGTGGTCAAGCACTGTTCATTGAAAATATTAAACGGAGAATTCCAGAAATAAAAAAATTCTTAAGTTTTAAATTGCATGGTGTTCTTAGTAACATAATGAAATTCAGCACCATCCTTTTCCATCTCACCCAGAACTTGAAACTTTGTCCAGCATACCCATGATAAGATAATAAATAACAAGATAATAAATGAGAGAGGAAACATTACAACTGATACCACAAGAACACAAATGGATAAATTCCAAGAAACATAGAGCCTACTACAGCTGAATCATGAAAAACAGACCAAAAACAATGAGACACAAGCAGTAATCCAAAACCTCTCAAAAATGAAAAGCCCAGAAGAAGATGGCTTCACAGGTGAATTCTTCCAAACATTTAAAGAATTACTTGAAATCCTTCACAAATTGTTCCAAAAACATTGAAGACAAGGGAACACTCCCAAACTCATTTGACCAGGCCAGCATCATTCTCTTATCAAAATCAGATAAGAGCACTGGAAGAAAAGATGATGATAGACAATGTCTAGGATGAACACAGCTGCAAAATATCTCAGAGAAATAATTCAACACCACAGTAAAAAGATCAAGTAGAATTTATCACAGGATGCAAGGATGGTTCAACATATTATTAAAAAAGGAAGGATAAAAATCATATTATCATTTTAATAGATGCAGGAAAATATTTAACAAAATTCAACATCCTTTCATGATAAAAAGAAAAAAAACTCTTAATACAGAAGAAGGAATGTACCTCAACATCATGAAAACCAGATATGACATGAAAAGCCCACAGCCAGCATTAGACTCGAGAGGGAAAAGTTGAAAACTTTTTCTCTAAGATCGGGTACAAGACTAAAGTGCATTCTACCACCAATTCAACTGAACATAGTACTAGAAGCTCTAGCAAGAGCATCTGGCAAGAAAAAAGAAATAGAAGGCATCCATATTGGAAAGGAAGAAGTAATATATACTTATAATATGTATGATATAACTATACCATATAATTATGTAACTATATAACTGTATAATATAATATAATATATACTTATGTTTGTCAATTTGTTTTATATCTAATCACATTGTATGCCATATATATATATATATATAAATTATACCTAAAAATCTGGGAATAACTGAAAATTGAAAAGTTAAAAAGATATGTTCCCAAAGCTCCCTACCATCCATCTAAATTAATAGTCCTTGCTGAATATTTCCTAAATCCAGAGGTTATCCCTATCAGCTACTTTTATACTGTATGGTAATCTAATTTTTTTTTCTGTCCAAGACTAAAAACAGCCTTATCCATGAAACCCAGCCCAACACATGGCACATTTTAGAAGCTCATCGTGTATAGATCAAATTAAATGCCTTTAACTGAATCAGGTTTGGTTCCATTGGGTCCCACTGTGCCTCCTGAATTATGATAAAGCAGGAAACAGGAATGCCCTACATATGGTCCTATCCTTTGCTATTGATCAGCAGGAGGAGAAGGGCAATGCTATTCTTGTCTAATTTGGTGTGCGCCAATTTCTGAAGAGTTCTTCCTGTCATACTTGCTAAAGTTTCCTCTCAATCAATATTCCATGCCTCAGGGAATAACATCACCAGGTCATCTAGTCTGCCACCTCTACCAGCACATCCCTTCTCCATCTCTTCTCATCCCTTCACTTTCAGGACCATGGCAAGCAACTGTGTTATTTCCCAGCCCTGAAGAAGCACTGATTTGACTTCCATCCCTTCAAAGCACTGACCCCAAAACTGGTGAAGCCTGTGAGTTAAGCCAAGGTGAACAGAAAAGATGCTCTCTCAAATGGGATGGTCACTGATTCCTAGACCTTCCAGACACTATAGACATGATCAGATTTAGAGTCAACCAAGATCATTTGAGCATAGAAAGTGTGCCAGATCCTTTCCTTTCTCAATCTTGCATTCCATTACAGTCCAGTGTGATTATGCCCATTTCAGGGATAAAATAATTACGCTAACCTCACTCATTATATCTTATAAAATGCTTACTATTTTCTATCTCCTACTAATAAAAAGTAAAACCAATGCTACTAGACCAATCACATTTTAGCAGTATTATTGTGATGTCTAATGAATTTATTAGTTATTTTTTAATTTGTATGTAATATTCTTATTTAATTTTTCTTAAAAGCCAAATGGTGTATATAGGTCAGCCAATGCCTGCATATGTATTTACTGAAAGAGAAGCCTAACTTTCATTATTCAACTTGCTCACAATATCTGCCACATTAAATTGCAAGTTAATTACAAATTAATTATCAGCACCATATGGATTCATTCTTATTTTTATTGCTTATGTGTTGAAGCACCTATATGGTATATAACCCATCAAAATCACCCCCACGTATACCTAGGAAGTACACAGATAGAATTTGGATTCAGTTTTATCTAGCTACAAAGTCCTCTCCTTTTTCCAAATGTATGCATACATACATATTTCTAAGTTTAATTGAGAAAGTTATTAGGAGTAAAATTTTAGATAATAAGTAATTTCTCCCCCATTTGAAACAATTTGCTGTATTGTGTGTGGAGGCATAGTGGAATTCATTTAACTGGTTTTTTACTTTGCATTAAAGACTTAGTAATTTAGCCAAATTTCACTGGAAAGAATATTCAGAAAACCTTGCCCCAGTTTTAGTATAAGTCTGTGATTATATAAAGCACCTGCAAAAATTACCACCCTGTGACCAGGTTTCTCGGAAGATTGGTTTCTCATCGCGCCCACTCCTTGGCTCGCTCTCTCTCTCTCTCCCTCTGGGTCAGGCTCAAACAAGCAGCCATACCACTTTGGGGCTCAGGACGGCTCTCTGATTGACTCTAATGGAGAAGACACCTAGAAAATAACAACTGCCAGCAGATGAGGCTGACTTATGATTACCGATGGAGTGGATTACCCATGTTTCAACCCCCTACCCGCTTGCTACCAGGATCAATGACTCTGTTTCCTAAACTAAGCCTGCACCTTTAAGATACATGAGGTTATGGAATATATCTCTGATTATGGGTGTGAAGCCTGAACTGTGAGGAGTGATGCCACTTCTCACCTCTGGCAGGTTCCTCAGGGCTCCATATGGTCAACTTTGGCCTCTGCTAAACTGCCGAAACCCTCTATGCTCCAAGACTATAGAATGTCTTCCTTTTTGAGATTTCCCCCCACCCCTCATCTATGGTCATCTAATAAGATCTTAGGTAATATCTGGGGCTAATTGCTTCTATGAGGTCTGGTTATGTCCTCTACACATGAAACCTGGGTCAACCAAGATCACAGTCTAGTCACAAGGAGGGAGCACAATGGCATTTATTCCTGGCACACAGCAACTGTTGGCTCTATGTCACACTTACCAACGTGCCCATCTTATCCTGGTGCTTTAAGTATCAACTACTACAATATTTCTGTTGCCTTGGCTTCTCATTTTCTCAACTGTCCGTCTTTTGGTCATCTTGTCTTTCATCCTAAATCATTCATGTTTCTGGTCACATCTAGAATTTGTATCTTCTCTATAAATCCATTTCCAAATCCATTAGTCATTCTTTGACTCTCCTAGGATCTATAATCCATGGTACTACTATTTTTCATTCTCTTATCTCTGTCCTTCAATCTTCACTCCCATCTTTCTCAGCTTAGATGCCATGGTCCATCACTAAGATACCCATTAGTACATCCTCAACTCCTTTGCCTCTCTGGTCCTTTTTCAAATTCACTTGGAAAATAACACCTTGGTCAAAGGACTCTGTTTGGTTTCTAAACCAGCTAATCTCAAAATGGCTGGAGAAGTACATAGATATGAAGATTCAAAAATTACTTTTAAAATTCTATGGTTATTCTCTGGTGGGCTCATGGTGCTATCTGAAATATTAATCCTTCTCCCTATACATGCTTTATTTTTTCCCCCACAGTCAGCTTCACCTTACAGCCTTGCTTCCTGTTTCCCCAAGAAAACAAAAACAAGCAAATGAGAATATCTTCACACTCCCCACCTCAACTACAATTGAGCTGCCTTTGTACCTATACAATCTGTATTCCCTTCAGTTAGTGTAAATGCACTGGGGTCTCGACAAGACGTTCAGATCCTCCCACTACAAGGGATAGTGCCTCACAATGCAGAAGACACCTTTAAGATATCTCATAATAGTGTGCACCTTGGCCAATGAAGGCCAACCAGATGTAAGAAATCACACAGAGAGAGAAATCCTCTCTATGTTTCACCCGGTTTCCTCCTGTATTAATATATTTGTAGTTCACTGTCTCAACTAGGAAACTCACATTTCTACAATACACATTATTCAGATATTAGCAGTTTTTTATGCAATTTGTGTGTGTGGGGGGGTGTGCACGCATTCATGTTTATGGGTGTGTGTTAGTCGAGTTTTCATTGCTGTAAACAAAATACCTGACAAGGAAAACTTAGAGGAGGAAAGGTTTGTTTTGGCTCAGGTTTGAGAGGTCTCAGTCTATGGTTGGCCAACTCCATTGCCCTGGGCTTGAGGTAAGGAGAAACATCATGGGGAACAGGTGTGGCAGAAGAAAGCTGCTTAGTTCCTGGCAGCTGGGAAGTAGAGAGAGAGAAAAGAAGGGGCCTGGAGAAGACAAGCCCTCCAAGTTGCACCCCCAGTGAGCTGTTTCCTCCAATTAGATCCCACCTCCCAATAATCCATTCAGCCATCCATGGATGAATCCACTGATGAGATCAGAGTCCTTATGATCCAGTCACTTCCCGAAAGCCCCGCCTGTGGACACTGTTGCACTGGGGATACCTTAGACCTTAAGGGACATTCCAGATCCAAACTTACTTAGTTATAGGTAATTGTATTGATGTGTAGATTTGTGGGATGCCCCACACAACAGCAAACACACAAAATTGATTCTCATTTACTCTCTTATGTCAATTGATCTCCAATATTGATTATTGTGTAGGTTCTGCCATTGAATAGATGCTCCAGAATGTTCACTGATTTGGTATAAAAACACATTAATACTTAAATGCTTTCCCTGTGATCTCCCTAAACACACATTTTAAAACATACGATGATTTTCCCCACAGAACGCAAAGAGTGGAACAGTACCTAAAGACAAACCCTAGGCAAAACCATTCTACCACTTATGTGTATGCTCTAACTATCTTGAACAAGTTATTTTACTTCCCCAAGCTTTAGATTTCCCATCTTTAAAAGTGGAAATAGAAACAATAATCTTAACAATGTTAATAATAGTTCATCTTTATTGAGCACCTACTCTGTGAAGATTTAGATATGTTACTTCATTTAGTCTCCTAAACAACCCTATGAGGTAGACATTTTTATTATTATCATTATCCAGCTGAGGATAATGAAGTTTAGTGATGACAAACAAGTTTCCAAGGACCACACACCCTGTAATTGGAAGAGGAGTAATTGAACCCATCCATTATCAATCCAGAGCACACAAACACTCACCTCACAGGATTATTTTGAAGTCTAAGTGGGACACTGCATATAAAATTCATGACTGGAATTAATGCTTAATAAATTTTGTTTTTATTAGATGCACAGACCTAAAATAACCAATCACACAGTATTCTAATTTCCCATTTAATTATCTGTCTCATTCACTAGGAATTAGGTTCATCTGTGTGTTTGTATTTCCTGGAATGTGGTGGATACTGTATTAATATAAGTTGGTTTGCTATACTGCCTAATTCCAGCTCTCTTAATGCAACATATGCAGAGATAATCTGTGCACAGAGGGGTCAAGGACCTGTGAATCAATACTTAGCAACTGACCCAATCCATCTGCAATGAGTTTCTCTGGAAAAGAGTTAAGTGACTTTATGTTTAATGCATCAGGTTGCTCTTCTCTCAGCTTCCTACACAACCTAATACTCACAATTTAACAAAAGATCATTTGCAAGGACTCTACATAGTCATAAAGTACTATTATTCAGGCACTTTAATGGTTGTTGATGGAAATAGAAATTGGTGCACCTTTGGGGGGGTTATATTTGGTCCATATGCCTAAAAAGCCTTAAAGGAAAATAATAAAATTTGGATAAAAAAACAAAATGAATCATCATGGTGATATCCTTGAATATGGCAGAATTAGAACTTCTGAAAAATTTCCCCCAATAAAAGCAATGAGAATCCTGGCAAAAATTACCAGAATCAATTTTTTCAAGATTCTGGAAACTAAACAAAGACTTGTAGCCATCAGGGAGCCTTAATTCATGAAAAGAATGGTGAGTATGAGTGAGCTCTATGAATTTTGTGGTATGTAACTTGCCTTATTCTTATCCCTTCCATGATAGCTCCATTACAGCAAAAGCCACCAGCCTGGCAGCCATTGGAGGTGGTAGAACATGGTTTAGTATTCCCTCAAAGACTTGTTCTCAGAGAAGTAACATCATTTGTCTGAGGTTTCCCTTTGAAGATTCAAATGTCAAGATTATATTTATTGAATTTGACTCGGAGCCTGCCAATTGCCATTTTTTATCCAGTGTTTTTGCTGGATACCATCAGAGGCAATTGTTCAACACTGCAGCTTCCTGGGGTGGTGGGCAACAGTTGGAACAATGGCAAACATCTTAAAAAGAGAAGATGAGGGACCTGTCCATGGGTGAGTTTAAATAGCTCCAACATATTTCTAGCAATCTCGATGTCCACATGAATTTTTATAGACATTCCCAGGGCTTTGTGCAGGTCTCTTTTTAAATTTAATTTAATTTTTTATTGGTGCATTGTAATCATACATCTTGATGGGTTTCAGGGTGGTAGAAGTATACATGCACACAATGGTCAATTAACCCTCCCCCAATTCCCACCCCTCTTTCCTCCTCCTTCCCTCCTTCTTGTAGTATAGTAGTTGACTTTGATATGTTTGCGTATGTACATCCTGTGCAGGAAATCCCTAAGCTCTCACCTATGATTAATCTTGAGGTCCTGCACAAACAGGAAGGAATGACTAAGCTGAGTATTGAAGATACACTCCATCAAGCAAACAGAACCTATCTGTAAAGAAAGGAAGACATAATAATTTTAGACATCAAAGAAATATCTATCCAATATTGAGGCAACCACTAAACTATCTGAGCAGGGACTTCGGTGGTCACATGTGATATAGAACACAGATTTTACAGATTTAGTAAAGAAATGTTATTAAAAAACAACAAAAAGCAATAACCACAAATTCTGGAAAGGTGGTAAAATCTGAAATCCAGAGTTGTCTCATTACATTGTCAATAAAAACTATCCCTGGGGAAGCCCAAGTACTGGACTCACTAGGCAAAAACCTTTACGTAGTAATGTCAAGTATGTTGAAAGAACATATCCAAAAAAACTAAAGAAGTTCATGAGAATAATGTCTCCTCAGAGACATTATTACATTTCTATAAATGTATAAATGTATAAATATTCATTTCTATAAATATATACAAAAGCATAGGATATGTTTTAAAAATTATGGGATGGAAAATTATAATAACTAAAATGAAAAGTTTACTAGAAGGACTCAAAAGCAGATCTGAAAAGCAGAAGTTAGAATTAACATATTTAAAAACAGGACAATTGAGATTATACAGTGTGGGGAACAGAAAGAAAAAAATAAATATCATTGAAAGAAGTCTCAGAGACCTGGGAAACACCATCAAGCATACCAGCTACACATATTGATGGTTACAGAAAGAAAATAAGATATAATTGGCCGAAAAAATATTGGGAGAAATAATGTCAAAAAACTCCCAAAATTTGACTTAAAAATATTAGCATACACATCCAAGAAGCTCATGGACTCCGTGTAGGATAAAATCAGAGAGAATTGCACTTGGACAAGCCATAATCTCAGTCAAAAGACAAAGACAAAGAGAGGGTTTTAAAAGTAACAAGAGAGAAGTGACTCATCAAATACAAAACATCTTCAATTAGATGAGCAGTCAACTTCTCATCAGATGCCATGGAGGCCAGAAGTAGAGGCATCCCTAAAGAAATAATGAAGCAACTACTAAGTTATCTGAGCAGAAACTCTGGTGTAAGAAAGTAGATTAGTGGGAAAGTAGATTAGAGGCTTTCTATACTTGGGTGAAGAGAGAAAGGAGTGACTCTTAATTGATATGTAGTTATTCAAAAGAGACAGTCAACCAAGAAATTCATATTCAGCAAAACTCTCCGGGTTTTTTTTGGGGGGGGGGTTGTGGTACTGAGGATTGAACCCAGGGGCATTCTACCTCTGAGCTACATCCCCAGTCCTATCTTTTTTTTATTCCTTTTTTTTTTGCGGTACCGGGGATTGAACCCAAGGGCATTCTACCTCCCAGCTACACCCCCAGCCCTATTTTTTATCCTTTATCTTGAAACTGGGTCTCACGAAGTTGAGGAGGGCCTCGCTAAGTAGCTGAGGCTGGCTGTGAACCTGCGATCCTCCTGTCTCAGCCTCCCAAGTACTGGGATTA
Source organism: Glis glis (assembly GCA_004027185.1). Lineage (NCBI taxonomy): Eukaryota > Metazoa > Chordata > Mammalia > Rodentia > Gliridae > Glis > Glis glis. Next base: position 27,577 of record PVJS01000417.1, read on the forward strand.
CAAGTGTGTGCCACAACGCCCAGCTTCTCCTTCATTTTTGAAGGAAGAAATTAAAACATTAGCAGATAAACAAAAACTGAAGAAATTCATTGCTAGCAGGCCTGATTTACATGAATGACTAAAATTATTCCTGCAAACTGAAAAAAATAAAAAGACAATAGATAAATTAGAACTCTTGTACATTGCAGGTAGGAAGGTAAAATGATAGCGATGTCTTGGAAAACATGTTTGACAGGATTAAACAGAATTATCAGATGACTCAGCAATTCCACTCTCAGGTACATTCCAAAAAAATATTAAAAGCAGTTGCTTAAACGAAAACGCTTATACAATATCCATAAAAACAATACTCTCAAAAGCCCAAAGACAGAAACAATAGAAATGTGCATCCACTGATCATGTTAAAAGATAAAACAATCTAAATGATACAATATATAAAATAGTTTATTTATAAATAATACCAGACCAACTTTGCATCTGCTAAAATAGCTTTAATATATATCTGAGTATTCTATCAGAAAGGCAGCTGACTTTTCAGATGGTAGAACTTCACCTTTGGTTGCACATATATGGGAGATATCTATGTGATGAATATTATTCCACCATAAAACGAAGTGAAGTTCTGATTCACGCTGCAGCATCAATGAACCTTGAAAATGTTATGCTAACACAAAAAAAGGCCAGACACAAAGCACCACATATTGTATGATTCCCTTTCTATGGTATGTCCAGAAAAGGCGAATCCATTGCAAAGGAAATTAGATTAGTGGCTTCGCAGGCCTGGATGAAGGGAGAAAGGAGGAATAATTCTTCATGGGTATGTGGTTTCTTTTGGGGGTGATGAAAATATTCTGATATGAGTAATGATGAATGCTCAACTTTTTGAATAAAGTAAAAAAAACACACAATTATATAATCTCAAAGGGTAAATTTTACAATAGGTAATTATGTCTCAGTTTTAAAAAATTCATTGAAAAAGATTTCATCAAAGCGTTGTTATTGTACAAAAGGAGGACGGATTCATTCAATAAACCGTGTTCCAGTCCTACGATGAAATACTATGTAGTCATTTAAATTATGATTAAAAGCAAATGTAAAAATATGTAAAAGCCAGGTGTGATGGTGCACACTTGTAATCCCAGTACTTGGGAGGCTGAGAAAGGAGGATAGCAGGTTTTGGCCAGCCTCAGCTACTTAGTGAGATCCTGTTTCAAAATAAAAAATAAAAATAGGGCTAGGGGTGTAGCTCAGACATAAAATGCCCCTGGGTTCCATCCATAGTACTGCAAAAAAATAAAAAGGATGTAAAAATGCTGATATGTTTGTTGATGCCTGTAAAATAACATTCCCTTGTTATCTGCTGATAATTAATTAAAATTTTCTGTATTTAACTTGTTTTGAAAAACAATATACATACACAATCATATATACACATACCCTGTAATTATGCTGTGCCTATAAATGCTTAAAATTGACACATCTGGAGGGATTAAATAATAATAAGTATACTTTTTTCTATAATTTCTGTCTATAATTGCTAAATTTTCTATTGTAAAAATCTTTACTTTGATAAAAAGAAATAAATAAATGCTGTATTAAGTGTATACACCTGAGGGAGATGGGAGGGGGAAGAGGGAAACCCACTAATGCACATGATGTATATACACAAATTTATCAGAGTCAATCACTATGCTGAGCATGAAAAGGAGGGAAGGGGGAGGGAATGGGGTAGGATTTGAGGAAGGGCTAAATGAGCAATGTGTACATGCATGTTTCTGATACCCTGACACTTATCAAAATGTATAACTACAATGTGCCAATAAATTAATATATTTAAAAAAATAAAAAAGTTCTTGAAAAGGAAAGAAAGTAATAAACAACACAGAATATTATTCATCTTCTAAAGCATTTATTATCAAATGCTTTTGGTCACTCACTTGTGTTAGTTCTATAAACAATTTCCCCCAATATATATATTAATGGAACACTTACATATTTATATGTGTGTGTGCATGTGTATGTATAAGGCATGTTTCCTGCCTTGTAAAACATGTTAAAAATGGAAATTTTAAACATACAAATATATACAAATATACAATATATATTAAATATGTCATTGTATGTGTTATTGCACAAAATCATTTTGCTTCTACCAAAACACTTGTTAACATTTATAATGTCTACATTTTAATATAATATATTTATAGCAGCAATATGATTGAACCTCCAAATGGTAAAATTGAATCATTGATCGTGCACTAAAACTCGTGATTCTTTTTGTTTTCAAACCCATCTACCAGGTATGAAAAGTTTTCCTGTTGAAATCTAATTAGCAAATTTTCACCTCTCTGTTGTCAACCGGTTACTATAGCAATTAATCTGAAGTTGCATTTTGATACTTTTAAAAATAGATTGCTAGCTCTCTATAATTTTAAATTTTAATATATTTTCAAATGAGTAGGAAAATTCAATGTCTGGAGCTTTGATGTTTACTTCTGGGATACAAACATGCATAACAGCTCTACATACTTACATACTAAACTAGACTTTCTCACGGAGTATGGTATGGTGAAAGGGATAAGCAACCAAAATGGCTGATATACAGAAAAATGGCTTAAATGAGGAAAAGATGTCATAGGAAATATGGCAACAGTGTAGGACCAGGTCACGCAGAGTCTTGATTGCATGTATCTGTGTGTGTGTTTGCATGTTCAATGACATCAATCATTAACACATTTGCTTTCTTGCTGTCTGCCTTCTTAAATTGCATATTCTAAGCAGGCAGGAACTATGTCTTGTTCACATTATTTCTCATAGCACTTGTCACATTGCATTACACAAAATATGCATTCAACAAATGTAAGGTGATTAAACTTCTCACCACCCAACCATAGTGGATATACACTAAGACACAATATGTACACCCTTATTCCCTTATATGTGCATGTTCTGTTTAGCTTGTATGTATTTTTTCTATCTCATTGTGGACCTTTGCACTTCAGCATTCTGAAGAGCTAATAAATAATCTATAATCAATACTCAACATATTGTTTTAAATACTACAAATTAGTCATGATATGACACAAAAATAAAACAGTTCAATGAGCATAGATAAGAAAAACAACAAATGCTGGAGAGGATGTGGAGAAGTAGGAATTCTAATACACTGTTGTTGGAATTGCAAACCAGTGCAAGCACTTTGGAAAACAGTGTGGGGGATCCTGAGAAGGATAGGAATGAACCTATCATATGACCCAGGTATACCACTCTTGGGTATCTACCCAAAATAATGGAAACCAAACTACCAGAGTAATTCATGCATATCTACGATTATAGCTGCACAATTCACAATTGCCAAACTATGGAACCAGACGAGATGTCCATCAACAGATGAATGGATTAAAAAACTATGGGATATGTACCAGCCTCAGCTACTTAGTGAGGCCCTCTGCAATTTCATGAGACCTGGTTTCAAAATAAAGGATAAAAAATAGGGTGGGGATCCCCGGTACCACACACACACAAAAAAAAAACTATGGGATATGTACACAATGGAATTTTACTCAGCCATAAAGAAGAAAATTATGTCATTCGCAGGGAAATGGGTGGAACTGGAGAACATTATGCTAAGTGAGATTAGTCAGTCACAAAAAGTGAAGAGTCGGATGTTCTCCCTAATATGCAAAAGCTATGGAGAAGATGGGACATAGGAGGGAGTCCAGACAAAGGAGGAGAAACCTTAGATGAGTGAAGAAAGTGACCTACCTGAGAGAGATGGGAGGGGAGGAGAAGGAAACACCTCAATGGACAAGATGTACATACACAAACTTATCAAAATCAATCACTATGCTGAGCACAGGAAGGAGGGAAGGGGGAGTGAATAGGGTGGGAACTGGGGGAGGGCTAAACGAGTATTGTGTGCATGTATGCCTCTACCACCCTGAACTTCATCAAGATGTATGATTACAATGCACCAATAAAACAAGATAAAATAATTCCAAAACCAAAGGAAATCAAATGATGGCTGAAGAAGTCCCATTTTGGGCTGTGTGACTTTGCAGAAGTTGCTTTGCTTTTCTGGGACTCCGTTTCTTTTCTTCAGCGAATAAAATAACAAGATTGTTGAAATATGATTCCCAACCCTAAGATCCTATCATTTCAAAAGCATAAGGTTATTTTTTGATCTTTTAAAGTTTAGATAGGGCACAAGAGTCCAAAATAGAAGTCTCTACCTATCAAAAATATAAGCCATCGTACACAGATGTCAAAAAACAAAACTAGTTTCCATGAAAAAGCACACTCTCCTGCCACTGCTAAATGAAGATGCAAGAGTTCTAGAGTGCCAGAGGCAGCGATTACAGGTTATTAACTTCTTTCCAGTTAAGGGGACACATTCTTATTTGCATTTCTGAATATGCATGAGCAGATTTCAGCTGAAAAAGGATTTTGCCAGTTGTGACAAGGCCTTCACCAAAACTGTGACATGGGTGTTAAGTGATGGGGATGTAGAGTTTCCTTTGTGAACAGTAAGGTTGAAGATCTGGCAGGTTTTCCTGTTCGTTCTGTAGGCGAGTGTCTTACTCTCTAACAACCACCAAAAACAAAATCAGTTTTGACTGGCTTCCCTTGGCACTAGGGCTCATGTGACATTGCTAACAAATTCTGCTTCACATACCAGTGGAAAGAATACTGAATTGAAGACCAAAGGGCCAAGGAAGAAATCAGAGATCTGCTAGAAGTCATCTTTCTTGTCAAGCAAGACACTGAACCATTTTTTAAATTTAATTTAAAAATTTTTAACTGTTACATAAAAACTGTGCATATTTATGGAGTATTATATGATATTTCAATATATGTATGCATTGTGTGATGTTTAAATCAGGTTAAACATATCTTTATCTTCTCAAAATTTTACCAATTCTTTTTGGTGAGAATATTCAAAATCCTCCCTCCTAGCTTTTTGAAGTGTACAGTACACCATTATCTGTAGTCACCCTATTGGGCAATAATACACCAAAGCATCTTATTCCTATTTAACTATAACTTAGTTCCTACAGATCAATGTTTCTCCATCTCTCCTGCTTCCTCAATCTCTCCAGCCTCTGGAAGCCACCATTTTGCTCTCAACTTTTATGAGATAAACTTTTATTTTTAATTCCACATGTGAATGAGATTATGTGGTACTTATCTTTCTGTGCCTGGTTTATTTCACTTAACGTAATGATCTCCAGTTCCATCTAGATTATTGCAAATGATGAGACTTTAAACTTTTGATTGTTTCTGTCTGGAATGTCCTAATTTCCCTAAAAGACATCCTTCTAGTCTTAGCTCAAATGTCAACTCTTAAAATAAACCTCTTCCTCCAACAACTTCAGGAACATTAGAATATGTTCTCCTACATGTGCCCATGTTCTTTGTTTCTACTTTAATCGTAAGTCTACATTGTAGTTATTTAATTGTGTTTTTCCATACCACTGGACACTAAATCACTAGACAACAAAAATGAGGTTCTAATAGCATTTTAAACCCAGGGCTAGTATATATTCAGATCAGGTTCTGTTCACTAAAATAAATGTCTGCTAGATACATGAATAAAAAAGGGTCCTATTTGTGCATTTCTTGGTCTGCACAATCTTCCATAACAAAGTCAAATCGATGGGGAGGCTTAAATGACAGAAATGTATTTTCTTACAGTTTTGGAGTTTGGAAGTCTAAGAGCAGGGAGCGAGCAGAGCAGAGCCAAGTCCCAATGAGTACTCTCTTCCTGTCTTGCAGACAGCTGTCCTCTTGTTTTGAGGTCATCTGTCCTTTCCTTGGTGCTTGCACATGGAGAGAGACAGAAAGGGAGAAACAGAGACAGACACAGAGAGAGGTCTCTTCCTCCTTGTATAAGGGCCACCAATCCTATTAGATTAGGACACAACCATATGACCTCATTTAACATTAAGCATTTCCTAAAGGTCCTATCTCCAAGTACAGTCATATTGTAGATGAAGGCTTCAACACATGAATTTTGGCAAATGCAATTCATTCCCTATCAATGTATAACAGTATATTCTGTTGTAATCATGTATGACAGAACTAGGTAGATTAGAATACCATCAATTCAACTTGCCCCCACTTCCTTCTATGCTGTCTCATTTAAGAGCTGGTGCCTTTTACCTTGCTCTTTGAGCTGATTTCTCCAGGTCAGAAAGATACATTAATTTATCACTGGGTAATCCAAAAATCAGCATCCATTTCCCCAATCTTCTGAATTTGCATAAGAAGCCTCTTGTCCCAGCCTGATGCTAGTAGAAATAGAAATGTACCAACTGAATTATTGTTCTGCTTATCGAAATCCTCACTGGAATATGTTGGGCAGGAAGCAATTTTCTCCTCACTTATTTTCATGAATATACATAAGATTGAAACATTGAAGGCAAATACACACATTAGTCAGAGTCTATAACCAACATGAAAGTGTATCTAATTTATCTTTTTTTATTTTATAGCCTGAGGAAAAACTCATGAATGGAAAGTTGGGGAAAAAATCACCAAATATTTATACAATGCTTAACAGTTTAGAAAGAACTTGCATGCTTTTTCCTTCACAGAGGAGGTGTTTCAGCTATCATTGCTTCACAGATAGGACTCTGAAATGCTAATTTGCCCCATGATAATTCAACTGTTACATCACCAATGGATTTAACTAATTCCATCCACTAATTTTAGAGTCTGTGTTTCTCCCCTGTCACTAGCTGTCTCAAAAATCCAGAGCTTAATTTTTATTTTGCTCTGCAGTTATACATTATTTTGACACATACTCACTTAATCTGTTCACAATAGTTCTGGGAGTTGGGCATATGGGAATTGAGGATGCGGTTTCCGCAGGTGACTAACTCAGGGAAGGCTTCAGTTGATAAGAGTTGAATCGTGAGCATCACCAGTCTTATCGACCTGGAATTCACAGCACCCATTACACACCATTGCACATCCATCCCAAAGACTGGAAGGTCCCCTCCATCCCCAGGATTTCTTGTCTAATGTCTGCTCCCCCATAAGTTATAGCTCTGGTCTCTAGTCCTCTGAGAAACTGAGCTCTACCTTGGGCTGGTTATGATGCCCCTCTCTGTATCTCTAATGAATTTCTTCAACAGGATGTAAAAATCTCTATCCATAACAAATATAGACTGTATTTATATTAAAAACTTCTGGTTCTCAATGGATATCATTGGAAGGTGAAAAAGCAAACCAAAGCCAGGTGTGGTGGTGCACACTTGTAATCCCAGTATTTGGGAAGCTAAAACAGGAGGATTGCAGGTTCAAGACCAACCTCAGCAACTTAGCAAGACCCTGTTTCAAAATGAAAAGAGCTGGGGGTTTGCTTTGAGGTAAAAATGCCTCTGGGTTTGATCCCCAGTATCAAATGATTAAAAATTCAAAAGGCAAGTCAAAGAGTGGGAGGTGTTATGCATATGACTAGCAATGGCTCATGTTCAAAATATCCTACAAATAAGTAACAAAAATACAAATATCTGTGTAGAAAACTGGTTAAAAATTTCATAAGCACCTCAAAAAAGATATATTCAAATGGTCAAGAAACACGAAAATTTGCTTGTACTCATGATTAGGAATAAAAAACAAATTAAGATTACAATGAGATACAATTTTATATTCAGCAAAATGACTAAAATTTACAACTTCTAGCAGTATTATGTAAGGGAAAATGTAGAAACGCAATCTTCATAGTCTTCTGTTGGGAAAACAGTCCTGGGCTTTTCTTTGATGGTAGACTCTTTATTGCTACTTCAATCTCTTTAATTGCTATTGGTTGGTTTAAATTTTCTATATCTTCTTGATTCAATGTAGGAAGGTTGTACATGTCTAGAAATTTGTCAATTTCTTCTACATTTTCCATTTTGTTGGAGTATAGTTTTTCAAAGTAGTTTCTGATTATCCTCTGGATTTCTGTGCTGTTGGTAGTCATATCACCTTTTTCATCTCTTATTTTAGTAATTTGGGTTGATTCTCTCTTTCTTTTAGTTAGGTTGGCTAATGGTTTATCTACCTTGTTTATTTTCTCAAGGAACAAGCTTTTGGTTTTGTTGGTTTTTTGTATTTTTTTTATTCTTTACTTCATTGATTTCTGCTCTGATTTTAATAATTTCCTGTCTTCTACTAGCTTTGGGGTTAAACTGTTCCTGTTTTTCAAGGGATTTGAGGTGTGTTGTTAGGTTATTTATTAGGTGATTTTCTGTTCTTCTTATGTGGGCACTCAGTTATAAGCACTTTAGAAATGAGTATTATTTACTCTGGTTGGACAATATAAATCACATAATGTAGAAATGCTATTCCTAGATATATACCCAAATGACGTTGAGTGCACACTTGCACAGAAGGATGTTCCTCTGGCTGTCCTCCAGTTCACTCCTCAGTTTACTTAGCAGAACATGAAGATACAGTGAATAGAAAGACCTGTCAGTATCTCAAATACCAAACAATTTCTGACCAGGTTTATGTGATTAACTGTTCCCTGGGAGCACAGATAATGTCATCAATTTTGTTTGGGGAAAGAATCAGTAGTCAAAGTGTAATTGTAGTGGCATACGCTCTAGCCCCTGTGTCTTAGACTCCTGGGCAGATATCCACTCACCTTCTCAGAATTCCCTCCACCCTTTCCCTGAGGCTGAGCTGACAGGAGGAATAAAAACATGCAGAAAAAATAATAATAAAAAACATGCTGAAAGATTTATTTATAAAAATGCATAAAAACAAAAGATAATACTAGGTAAGATATACAAAAAAGGCAGCACAATGAGAAACATATTAGCAGATGAAAATATGTGATTAATGTAAATTCAGTATGAAAAGGAAAGAAATCTGGGGTTAGTTCACAAAGCAAAAGCTAATTATGTGATGTATATAAGAAAATCCTCTCATGAAAAGAGAGTCAGAAAAGTTGACAGGAAAAGAATGGACAGAAAACTACCAGGCAAATGCAGACAAAAAGAAAGCAAGGGAGCTGTTACAAATAATAATAAAGTTGAGTCAGAAAAAGATGCATTGCACTCTATAAAATAGGGTTCTTTATTAAAATAGTTATTATAAAGTAATTATCACACTATTTTCTGAATATGTAAGTCTTTCCCAAACCAAACTGTATGACATCCAAATTCATTAAGCAAACTTAAAAAGAAAATAAGGAACAAAGGCAGGAATTTACTAATCCATTAAGTCATTTAATTCACTTCCTTTGGCATATATTAGTTCAATATGCCAATAGATGAGGATATGAAAGATTTAAGTAGCAAAATTAATAAATTAGAGCTATTCATTTATTAGTAACTTAATGCCCCCCAAAAGACAATAAAATGCTTCCCTCAAAAGTCTATGAAATGCCAGGTGTGGTAGCACAAACGCCTGTAATCCAAGTACTTGGGAGGTTGAGACAAGAGGATCACAGGTTGGAGGGCATCCTCAGAAACTTGGAGAGACCTTGCTTCAAAATAAAAACTAAAAAGGCTGGGGGTGTAGCTCAAAGGTAGAATGTCCCTGGGTTCAATCCCAAGTACCAAAAAAAAAAAGTCTATGAAACATTTCAAAAGGAATAAAGAGTAGAGATAAAGTCTCTGAAGGCAGGGCAATAAAAATTTAAATTAATATCAAGCCTATGAAATAATTCCATCCCATAAAAAAAGTTTAAAATGGTCAGAAGAAAAATTAATAAAAAATTGCCCTACTAAGAAAGAATATAAATAAATGACTTGGGCATTCATCTGAAAATGTTAGAGAATGAACAACAAATTAACTGTAGGAAAGAAGAAAGGAAATAACAAAGCTAAATGCTTAAATTAATAAAACAGAAAACTTTTTTAAAAGTAACAAATTTAAAAATCTAGTTCTTTAGAAGAAAAATGGCAATGAACCAGATAAAATATAATCAAATCTAATTGAGAAAGCAAATGCACAAATACGAAAACAATGACTTTTTTTATACACAGCGAATAACAAAGAAATATAAAAGATTTTCTTGCTCAATTCTATTAGTTAAGATTTGGCTAGGTGGAAATATAGTTTTCTATGAAACGCATATTGCCAAACCTTACTTCAGAAGGTGCTGAGCATGTGCACAGACCAATCCTCAAAGAAGAAATAGAAACATTTGGTCACTCTATTAATTTCTACCACATTCTTTCCATTTCAAACACAATTACTCCTCATTTAGAGAGTATACCCTAAACCTTGGAAACTCTTGTGTTTAGAAATGCAAAGGAAAACATTTTATTGATACCCACCCTAGTCCAACACTGAAAAATATTCCAGTGCCTTGCGGAATCAATATTGATGGAGACCAATTTATATGCTAAATAAGGTTTAATAGTGTGATCCTGATGTGACTTCCTCCACTAAACTCTGGGTTCCTTGAATTGTCGTGGCCTTTTGCACCAGTATAGTCATAGCATAACATCATTTCCCAGCATGCATTTGTTCATGAGTGGATGGATGATCACAGATTATTACTGAAAAAAGAGACTGATTAGCCTACAATACAAATTTTAATCTTTTTATGAATGCCCATTTGGTAGAAGACGAAAGATTTAGGATGAAGTTCAGAAACTTGCAGTAAAAATTCAGGTTTTTAGCCAGGTATGGTGGTACATGCCTGTAATCCCAGTATTTAGGAGGCTTAGACAGGAGGATTGCAGATTTGAGGACAGCCTCAGCAATGTAGCAAGACTCTCAGCAACTTAGAGAGACCCTGTTTCAAAAATAAATACATAAAAAGCTCTGGAAGTGTAGCTCAGAGATAAAATGTCCCTGGGTTCAATCCTCAGTACCACCAAAAAAAAAAAAATGTTTTTCTTACTAGGACAATTATTCTCAACAATTTGCATATGCTTCAAAATCTGCAGTCTCCTTATCTTTAAAATACAAAATAACACTCTGTAGTTGTTTCTTAAGAAGGGGTTCATTTTTGAAATCTGTGCATAAGACAAAAAACAAATTAGCCTTTAAAACTTTTTAAACTATCCACAGATTATCATACATATGACTTTGTGATACTACATCATTTCTCTCCATAGAGCCAGTTTTTCCTTCTGTACTGTACTGATGATCACTATTTCTTTTATTGAATACCAGAAAAATAGTTGGTATTCCAGAGCTAAGTGATATAAAAAATGTCTTTTTTTGCCCTTTTCTTTTGCCAAATAAATGTAAATGAATCCAATAAGCTAATTGTGCATATGGTATAACTCCTCCATATGTTCTTTCTTTTTTTCTGATAACAGTTTTATTGAAATACAAGTAACATACCACAAATTCACCCTTTTAAGTTGTACTATTCAGTTTTTTAGTGTGTTCACTGAATTTCTCCATAATCACCACTACATAATTTTGAACCATTTTCTTTATTCCAAAGAAACCGTTTACCCATTACCAGTCCATTCTCTCCTCCCCTTTGCTCCTGAAATTCACTAACCCACCCTCTACCTCTAGAGATTTGCTTATTCTTGGCATTTCATATAAATGCAGCCATATTGTATCTGGCCTTTTGTGTCTGGCTTCTCTTACTTACAATGTTTCCGAGGTTCGTCCATGTTATGACATGTATCAGGATTTTATTTCTCTTTAGGGCTGAATAGTATTTCATGGTATGGATAAGCCATATTTTATTTATGTACTCAACAGTTGATGGATATTTGGGTTGTGGCCTCTTTTTGGCTCTTATGAACAATACTTCCATACATAGAAGACTCTGCATGGACAATTATTTAGAGGAATTGCCAAAGTGGCTTTCTCATTTTACATTGTTGTCAGGAATGCATGAGGGTTCCAATTTTTCCACATGCTTTCTAGCACCTGTTATTTTCTGATTTTGTATTCTAACCCTCCAAGTGTAAATAGTGTGTATGATTTTTCTGATATGTATGTGCTTTCTCACAGGGTTCTTATGAGTTCGATAGTCAACCACTTATCCATAGGATAAGTGTTCCAAGACCCCTGGTAGTTATCTGAAAAGGCAGATAATACTGAACACTATATAACTATATATATTATTTTTCCTATATATAAATACACATGATAGTTTAATTTATAAATTTAGGCACACTAAGAGATTAACAACAATAAATAAGCCAGGTGTGGTGACACATGCCTGTAATTCCAGTACTTGGGAGGCTGAGACAGGAAGATCTCAGGTTTGAGGCCCACCTCAGAAACTTAGCATGACCTTGTATGAAGGTAAAAAAAATAATAAAGGACTGAGGGTGTAGCTTGGAGGTAGAATGCCTCTGGGTTCAAACCCCAGTACCAAAAAATAATAACTAATAACAAAATAGGCCAATTATAACAATACATTTTAATAAAAGTTATATGAATCTCTCTCTCTCTCTCTCAAGATTTGAAAGAAATGCTCTTTTCAGACCACAGTAAGGGAGACTTACTGTATTTTAGAGTATGTTTTAACCTGAGAAGAGCTACAAAATATTAGTGCCATTATTATTGCTAATAATATAAATATAATAATATAGTAGTCAAGGTTCTTTGCTGTAAAAAAATACATATAAGAGAAGAGATATTGAGGCAGTCCAATATGGCAACTAAGAGAAATACCACGTTATGATCTGAGACTTGGATCTCAATCACCGTGAAAGCAACTTCTCGACAGGAGGAGAAAAGCAACAAAAACATGAACTGAACAATGAAAAATTTGAAACGTGACAGAATCACAGCTAGAAGACAAAACAGGAAAGTAAAAACCTCCAAGCGCCTTACCTCAGGAAAAGCGCCGGCGCCATCTTGGCCAGACCACTGCTGGCCGCTACCAGCATTGCCGCATCCACACGCCGCCGGCAGAGAAGCCAGAGACCCGTTGTGAGTTCAACTGCAGGTCAGCAGAGACGAAAGCAAACAGCGGCTAGCTCCACACTCAAGAACAAACAGCGGCGGCGGAAGCAGCACCATCTTGGCAGGACAGTATCGGCGGCTACCAGCATTGTGGCTTCCACACAAGACCAGTGGAGACACCAGCGACCTGTTGTGAGTCTAGCAGCTGAAGAAGAGCAGCAGTGAAGGCGAGCAGCGACTCGCTCCACGCGCGACACAGACCCAAACTGCTGCGTCAGCAGAAGCGGCAGCGGCACCATCATGGTCAAACTACGCTGTAGGCTACTGGCATTGTGGCTTCTACAGCACACCAACAAAGAAGCCAGGGACCTGTTCTAAAACCAACACTGCAGAGCATCAGAGACAAAAGCGAGCAGCAGTTCGATCCATGCTCGGCAGAGTCCCCAGTGCCTGGAGGCCTGACCAGAACTTGCGGCAGCAGCTGAGCCCACTCCCCCCCCCAGAGATTAAGAGCAATGCTCAATGAGACCGTAAGTCAATGAGCTGCCCCACGGGGAGATCACCCAGCGCAGCCACAGGGACTTGCGGGGTCTGAGACTCTGGGATCTGCTATGGGACGTGGTAGAGGCTTGGATAAGCAGACAGTCCTTGGCAACATTTGGATGGGACAGACTTGCAGCTTGCGGGCTGCAGTGCCCTTATACAGTTCCTGGGGATCGCCACAGGACATAAAGCTGTGGTACCTGGGGAAAATTGGACCAAACCAGCCCTCTCTGTGGAAAACTTGGAGTTCCGTGTTTGCACAGAATTGGGTCAAAGTGACATTCAGTGCTTCTGTAGGCAAAGAGAGACACAAGCCCGGGGTCCCCTGTTGGTGACACCTGCCATAGGTGTAGACAGAGACATAGGGATAGCCCAAGTGGAGACTGCAGAGAACTACGCTTGCAATGAGAGGGGCAATAGTGGCATTGGTCACCTTCACAGGTAGTGAGAGGCAACAGTTAAGGGTCCCGATCACTGAAGAAGACCAAGAATTGGGCCTGCAAATGGACATTATACCGAGCAAGTGAGAATAACCATTCAGTAAAGGCTATTCACTTTTAAGGCTCACCTAGTAGCAACTATCTACCTCCAGGATAAGAAAATATAAAGGGAAAGAGATTAGATATAGGAAACCTACAGAGTGAGAGAGAGAGAGAGAGAGATACCTAAAGCAACAAAGGTGTAAACATAAAAAACCTGAAATAATGAAAAAGAAGAATAGCAAAGAAACAATGAGCTCCCACAACCCCACAACAGAACCCGCCAACACAGAAATGAAAAGATTGCCAGAAGGACAATTCAGAACTTTAATAGTAGAAATGATACAGGATTTCCTAAAAGAATTCAGAGAGAGCCTGAAAGTAATAAAGGATCAAATAAAGAATCTGACACCCTGAACAGGAATCAAAAAGAAGCTCTGAAGGAGGTGAAAGATTCAATAATTGAAATGAAGGCATCAATACAGACCATCAACAGTAGACTAGACTACATGTAAAACAGAATCTCACTTTTAGAAGATGACCTCTCCGAAAATGAACGCATAGTATATAAATTAGAAAAAACAATCCAACAGCATGAAGTGGACATTGAAGAGATCTCAGCCTGTCTTAAAAGAGCAAACCTAAGAATAATAGGCATAGAAGAGGGAATAGAAGCTAAAACCAAAGGAATCAATAATCTCTTCACAGAAGTAATATTAGAAAAATTTTCCAAACATAGACAAAGAGGTTGACACACAGGTAAAGGAAACATATAGAATCCCTAATAGACAAGATCAGAGAAGAGGTTCACCATGCCACATAATAATCAAATTGACTAATGCAGAGGCCAAGGAGAGAATCTTAAAAGTAGCGAGAGTAAAAGACCAAGTAACATTCTGAGGCAAATCAATAAGAATCACTCCTGACCTTCCAAACCAAGTCATGAAAGCCAGGAGGGCCTGGAGCAACTTAATCCAAACTCTGGAAGAAAACTTCCAGCCAAGAGTTATCTACCCAGCAAAGATATCTATCAAATTTGATGGGGGAAATAAAGCCTTCCATGACAAACAGAAGCTGAAAGACTATGTCTTCCAAACCAGCACTAGAGAAAATACACAAAGAGATTAATTACAAGGAAGAAATAATAAGGAAACGCCAGAACCAGAGAAACAGTGATTTTCATCAAACAAACAACTAGGCAAAGAACAAACATTACTGCAAACAGAAATTAAAACTCAAAATGTTAGGAATTAAAACCCATCTCTCAATAATCACACTGAATATAAATAGCCTCAACTCCCCAATCAAAAGACATAAGGAGGCAAAATGGATTAAAAATCACAATCCATTTATATGCTGCCTGCAAGAAACACACCTTACAAGTAAAGATACACAAAAACTAAAGGTGAAGGGATGGAGCAAGGTAATCCATGCTAACGGAACTCGAAAACAAGCAGGAGTAGCAAATATGATATCAGACAAATTAGACTGCAAACCTAAACTTATCAGAAAAGACAAAGAAGGTCATTTCTACTGGTAAAAGGAACAATCCAGCAAGAGGATATAACAATAGTCAACATTTATGCCCCCAACATAGGTGCAACCACTTTTATAAAACAAACTCTTTGTGACATTAAATCACATATAGATCCCAATACAACAATACTGGGAGACTTCAACACCCCTCTCACACCACTAGACCGATCTTCAAGACAAAAGGTCAGTAAGATGGAAATCCAGAGGATCAGAAACTACTTTGAAAAACTATACTCCAACAAAACGGAAAACCTAGAAGAAACTGACAAATTTCTAGACACCAACAACCTTCCTAAGTTGAACCGAGAAGATATAGAAAATTTAAATCGACCAATAGCAATCAAAGACATTGAAGCAACAATAAGGAGCCTACCATCAAAGAAAAGCCCAGGTCCAGGCCGGGCGTGGTAGCCCACGCTTGTAATCCCAGTACTTCGGGAGGTGGAGACTGGAGGATCCGGGTTCACGGCCGGCCTCACCTCTCTCGCTCTCTCTCTCCCTGTCTCTCTCTCTATCTCTCTCCCTTTCTCTCCTTAGTGAGGCCCTCTGCAACTTCGTGAGACCCGGTTTCAAAATAAAGTATAAAAATAGGGCCGGGGGCGTAGCACGGAGGTAGAATGCCCCTGTGTTTAATTCCCGGTACCGCAAAAAAAAAAAAAAAAAGAAAAGCCCAGGTCCAGATGGTTTCCCAGGTGAATTTTATAAAACCCTTCTAGAAGAACTAATCCCAATACTCCTCAATCTATTCCATGAAATAGAAAGGAACGGGACTCTCCCAAATACATTCTATGAAGCCAACATCACATTGATACCAAAACCAAATAAAGACAGCTCAAGAAAAGAAAACTACAGACCTACATCGTTGATGAACTTAGACGCAAAACTCCTAAACAAAATACTATCAACGTGCATTCGAAACCACATCATGAAAATCATACATCATGACCAAGTTGGGTTCATCCCAGGGATGCAAGGCTGGTTAAACATACGAAAAACAATCCATGTAATCCACCACATAAACAGAACTAAAGACAAAAATTACATGATCATTTCAATAGATGCTGAAAAAGTGTTTGACTAAATTCAACACCCATTCATGATAAGAACTCTGCAGGGAATTGGTATAGAAGGAACATACCTCAACATCATAAAGGCAATATACAATAGGTCCACAGCCAACATCATACTGAATGGGAAAAAACTTTGAGAGTTCCCCTTAAAAACAGGAACAAGACAATGATGGCCACTGTCAACACTCCTTTTCAATATAGTACTTGAGACTCTAGCCAAAGTAATAAGGCAAGAGAAGGAAATAAAAGGAGAAAAAAATAGGAAAAGAGGAACTGGAACTATATCTATTTGCAGATGACATGATATTATTCTTAGGAGATCCAGCAAGGCTGGGCGTAGTGGCACACACTTGTAATCCCAGTACTTGGGAAGCTGAGAGAGGAGGATCTGGGTCCACGGCCAGCCTCAGCTACTTAGTGAGGCCCTCTGCAACTTCATGAGATCCGGTTTCAAAATAAAGTATAAAAAATAGGGCTGGGGGTTTAGCTCGGAGGTAAAATGCCCCTGGGTTCATTCCCCAGTACTGCAAAAAAAAAAAAAAAAAAAAGAAGATACAGCAAATTCAACCAAAAGGCTCATAGAACTGATCAACAAATTCAGCAAAGTGTCTGGATACAAAGTCAATCTTAAAAAATCAGAAGCTTTTCTGTATGCCAACCATAAATCCACTGAAAAAGAAATCCAGAAGACATTTCCACTCATGATATCTCCCCAAACAATAAAATACTTGGGAATAAACCTAACCGAGGAGGTAAAAGATCTCTATAAGGAAAATTTTAAGACATTGAAAAAAGAAATTATTATTATTTTTTTTTTGTGGTACCAGGGATTGAACCCAGGGGCATTCTACCTCCATGTTGCACCCCCAGCCCTATTTTTTTATACTTTATTTTGAAACCAGGTCTCACATAGTTGTGGAGGGCCTCGCTAGGTAGAGAGAGAGAGAGACAGGGAAAGAGAAAGAGATAGCTGAGGCTGGCCGCGAACCCGGATCCTCCGGTCTCCGCCTCCCAAAGTACTGGGATTACAAGCATGTGCCACCATGCCCAGCTGAAATAAGAAATTGAAGAAGATCTTAGAAGATGGAAAGTTCTCCCATGCTCTTGAGTAGGCAGAATAAATATCATCATAATGGCCATTCTTCCAAAAGTGATCTACAGATTCAATGCGATACCCATTAAATTACCAAAGTCATTCTTCACTGACATAGAAAAATCTGTCCTTAAATTCATTTGGAACAACAAAAAACCCAGAAGAGCAAAATTAGTTCTCAGCAAAAAGAACCATTCAGGAGGCATCACAATACCTGACTTCAAACTGTACAACAAAGCCATAGTAATAAAAATAGCATGGTATTGGCACAAAGGCAGACACATAGACCGATGGAGCAGAACAGAAGACTCCAAAACAAATCCACACACCTACAGCCAATTGATTTTTGACAAAGGGGCTAAAAACATCCACTGGAAAAAAGATAGCCTCTTCAACAAATGGTGCTGACAAAACTGGCTAACAATATGTAGAAAAATAGAAATAAACACCACTTTCTCACCTTGTACAAGAGTCAATTCAAGATGGATCAAAGACCTAGAAATCAGACCAGAGACCTTGCAGCTACTCGAAGAGGGCATAGGTCCAACTCTTCAACACATAGGCACAGGTAAAGACTTCCTCAACAAGACCCCAAAGGCACAGGAAATTAAAATAAGGACCAATACATGGGATTGCAGTAAACTGAAGAGCTCTTGTGCAGCAAAGGAAACAATCAGGAACCTCAACAGAGAGCAGACAGAATAGGAGATGATTTTTGCCAGCTCCTCCTCTGATAGAGGACTAATATCTATAATATACAGAGAACTTAAAAAAAATCACCACTAAAAAAACAAATAGCCAAATCAAAAAATGGGCACATGAACTAAATAGACACTTCACAGAAGAAGAAACACAAATGGCCAATAAATGTATGGAAAAATGTTCAACATCATTAGCAATCAGAGAGATGCAAATCAAAACTACCCTGAGATTTTACCTAACCCCAATTAGAATGACAATCATTAAAAACACAAACAACAACAAATGCTGGTGAGGATGTGGAGAAGTAGGAACTCTAATACACTGTTGGAGGGATTGCAAATTAGTGCAACCACTTTGGAAAACAGTGTGGACAATCCTCAGAAGAATGGGAATGAACCTACCATATGACTCAGCAATACCACTTCTAGGCATCTACCCAAAAGAACTGAAACCAAACTACCAGACTAATGCATGTGTATCTATGTTTATAGCTGCACAATTCACAATTGCCAAACTTTGGAAACCAGCCAAGATGCCCATCGACAGATGACTGGATTACAAAACTATGGGATATGTACACAATGGAATTTTATGCAGCCATAAAGAAGAACAAAATTACATCATTTACAGGAAATGGAGGGAACTGGAGAACATTATGTTAAGTGAGATTAGTCAGTCACAAAGAGTGAAAAGTCAGATGTTCTCCCTAAAATGTGGAAGCTAGGGAGAATGGGACTTAGAAGGGACTCCAGACAAAGGAGAAAACTTTAGGTGAGCAAGAAAGGGACATAACTGAGGGGGATGGGAGGGGGGAAAGGGAAACCCACTAATGTACACGATGTATATACACAAATTTATTAGAGTCAATCACTATGCTGAGCATGAAAAGGAGGGAAGGAGGGATAAATGAGCAATGTGTGTATGCATGCTTCTGACACCTTGACACTTATCAAAATTTATAACTACAATGCACCAATAAATGAATATATTTAAAAAAACAAAATCAAAGAAAAGAGAAACCATCTCTGATTAAGGCATAAAAGGAACTTTTTGGAAGAATACCTGGGGGCCCATAGAGCCACAGGAAGGGATGGAGGGCACATCTCAGAAGGCAGCAGGGTCCATGGCAGGAGAAGGAGAGCCCAAGCCAAGCCACACAGTGAACCTGGTGCCCCAGCCTTTGTCATTAGGCTGTGTCTCTTCCCACTACTGCCGAGATAAACTTTAACCTTCTCCTGCCTCTTATGTCACTTACCATAGACTCAAGAGTCCTGGAAGGAAACATTCAGCTGGCCAGTCTTAAGTCATTTGTCCAATAGGAGCTGGAAAAGAAATTATCTCCCTATCTTCAGCTGTCTTGATCAAATCAGAACCAACATTCTCATATCATATAACATATATAAGATCATATACTATGGTGGCAGGCATACCATCACAGTTTGGCAAATGTATTTCTTTTCTCTTTTAAAACATTTTTTATGGTACATTATGATTATACATAGTAGTGGGACTCATTGTTACATATTTTTACATGGACACACGTAATTTGGCAAATGTATTTCTGTTTCTCCTCCTATGGCGAATACTTCTCTTTGGGGGAGGAAGGAGGCAGTGCTTACTCTTAGCTCCTGATGACCCCATTCTTGGACCTGTGGCCCAGTGGGCTTGATGGGAGCCAGAACCCTCCTTCCTTCAGGGGAGCTTAGTTGATTTCCAGGGGCTGGACCCTTTCCAGGTTCCTGTTTGTTTTAGATTAGTGCTTCTTAAATCTGCCCCACATTGCTATCACCCATGGAGTTTTTAAAAATATTCATGCTCGGGTCCTATTCCAAACATTCTAATTCAATTGGTCTAGGGTGGAATGCAGCATTAATAGAATTTCCAGAATTCCTCCAGGGGTTCTCCAGGCTCCCAAGTCATGAGTCTGGAGAAAATTGTTGCATTTAATCTTTCTGAGTTTGCTCCATCTTGAAGCACCCACCTCTCAGATAACGTAAATGGACATCGCAGAACACACCTGCAACACAGAAAGATCTTGTCACGAGCCTGTGGAGAAGAGCTACTGCGTGACAAATGGGGAAAACGTTCACATAGAAAAATCATCTCAAATGTCACTGTCACACTTCAACAGACTCCCAAGTTGGAAAGCAGAGAGAGAATTTCCCAACTTCCCAATGAATATGGCACTTAGCAAACTGTCAAGTATACAAGCAGGCTAATTTTTCATCCTAATTATTTTGGGATGCTTTTCCTGGGTAGCATGATTATGTGGCTAGAAATCCTAATTCAGTGTACTCATTAATTGATTACTTAAGGCTAATAAAGATCCTTCAAGCATTGGCATCCACAACAATGGCTATGCTCGCTCCTTCCTAATGGGGTACACAAGGGCATGTGTATGCCTCACGGACTTAGGCCTGACATAGCCACTCTTTTTGAAGAAAATATTTAGCTGATAAACATTATACATATTTAAGGTTATTTGTTTTGTATATATGTGCTTGGCATATTGTTTTCATGATGCAATTAACTAACACACCCATCACTACCCATGCTTTACATTAGATCCCTAGAACTTGCTGATCTTATCACTACAGGTTCGTGCCCTCTGATCAACACCTCCTCATCCCCCCAGAGTCCCAGCCTTTGCCAACCACCCTTCTTCTCTGTTTCTGTGAGTTTGACTTTCTTAGATTCTACATCTCAGTAACAAATGCAATACTTGTCTTTTGGTGCCTGGCTTATTTCGCTTAGCATAACGTCCTCCATGTTCATCCAGGTTGTTATAAGTGGCAGGTTTTCCTTCTTTTTATGGTTTAACAATATCCCACTGTGTGTGTGTGTGTGTGTGTGTGTGTGTGTGTGTGTGTGTAGTGTAGTGTATTCCACATTTCCTTTATCCATTCATTTGTTAAATTTGTTTCCATTTCTTCACTTCTGTGGATAATGCTATAATGAGCATAGGATTGCAGATAACTCTTTGAGATACTAATTTCATTTCCTTTAGATATATTCTGGCTCCAGTAACACCACTAACCACGCAAGTGGGTAGCACGTCATGGTTTTCAGATTTCTCTTCCATAGCATCTTGCACTACATGACTGTGAGAGGGACCAAGAAGGAAGTGTTCAACATCAGTTGCCTTTTCTATAAAGGGATAATAATTCCCCCACAAAATGCTGTGAGCATTAACAAGTGTCTTTTCTCTATAGAGATTGACACAGAATTGGTACTTAATATGTAATGTGATATGTAACGAGTCCATCTCTTCCCTTCTGCCAGTGCTACCCTAAATATCATTTATGCCTTCATTCATTCATTAACTCATTATTTTATTTATTTTTCATTTATTTATTAATTGATCATTGATATCCCAAGCTCTATAATAGACACTGAAATGACCAAGAATATTTCCAGAATATTTCCAGCTCACCTTTTTATTTTTATCCAGTGCACTAATTTATTAAGGCTGCTAAGGTTTTTTCCAATGGGCCTTTAGAATCTTCTTTCCAGTTATTAACCATCTACCCAGTTGGGAAAGGCCCCTCCCTGCTTTGTCCTATGCCCTTCTTTTCACACACTATGCTGGATCTTTGACACCCATTATAGCACAGCTGCTGGAGAAATACCCAAGCTCCCATTCAACAGGCCGGACACCACTCCCTGCTAGCAAATAGAGGGTCATCCATTCACCCAAGGCTGGAAAAAAATATTCCTTAAGGCTAAAAGAGAGAACAGCTTCATTAAGTTGACAAATAGGCTGACTGCCTGCCTCCCAGGGCTGGAGACCGGAGAGTTTGAAGTAATTACTTGTAAAGGCAGACTTAAACACCATTTATTATTCTGCTTTAATCAACTTGCAAATCAGAATCCTCCAGTTTTTCTCCTCCAATTTCTGTAAGAGAAATTATATCTCCTCTTAAAAGTACAACATGTTACTGTTCTCCAAGCCTATTTACACATGAATATATAATTATATAAAACTCTCACAACAATCTTTTGGATAAAAGAGAATCAGTGGTTTTATCTCTATTTTTAGAAGAATAGGCTAAGGTGCAGATAAAGTGGATGTCCCCCAAGCTTTCCAACACCAAAGGTCCTCACACATTATGGTTATATACTTTGAAAACTTTTGTAAACAATGTTGGAACAAAAAATTGTGTATATATAAGAAAACGAAACTATGAAAATGAGTATGAATGTCTATAGAATTAAACAAAAGAAAATAAACAAACATGAGAACATAGTTTGTTTCTAAAAATGGATCTATAGCCAGGCATGGTGGTGCACACCTGTAATACCCGTACTTGGAAGGCTGAGACAGGAGGATCATGGGTTTGTGGCCAACCTCAGCAACTTAGCAAGGCTCTCAGCAACTTAGTGAGACCCTGTTTCAAAATTTTAAAAAATAGGGCTTGGGGTGTAGCAGAGAGGGTAAAATGCCTCTGGGTTCAATTCCCACTATTAATAATAATAATAATAATAATAATAATAAATTTTAAATGGAGCTATTAATACATTTTTACTTTTTATGTGTCCCTATTGGTCATTGGTTAGATAGCACCAACTATCTTGAAGGTTCCAAGATTCCATCAGGAAACCTGTCACAACACAGGTGCTCAAAGCAGCATGCTTATATAAGACCCCTTGAGAAACCACCTGCTCAAGACCACATTGTAAGAGCAAAGTAAGCATCATGGTGAATCTGAGCTCCAAATAGCTCCCCAAACTGGTGAGTTCTAAAGTTCTTAACAGACTAACATCCATTGGAAAAACGTTGCTTTTAGTCACTTTGTCAAAACCTCACATTAATTTTTCTCTCCATTGCTTTTGATTTTATGGCCAACCAGAAATTATTTGTCTAAGTTAACCTACCTGACATCTCCACCTTTGTTTTTCTCTCTGAATATTTGGGGGTCCTTTGTGTTTCCATCCAAATCTAATTATTTGGCTTCTATTTCTGTTAAAAAAAAAAGTTCCATTAGGATGTTGATAGGGATTGATAGGAATTGCATTGACTCTATAGATCACCTTGGTTAGTATGACAAGTTAAAACTTCCAATCCAGGAACATGTGTTCTTTCCATTTATTTGTGTCTCTCTTAATTTATTTCAGCAATATTTTATAATTTTCAGTGTACAAGTCATTCACCTCCTTGGTTAAGTTTACTTCTAAGTATTTTATATTTTATTATGCCATTGTGAATGAAACATTTTTAAATTTCCTTCAGATTGTTCATTGTTAGTATATAGATATGTAACTGACCTTGCATCTTGCAAATTTACAAAGTTAATTAGTTCTAACGGTTTTTACTGTAGAAACTTTAGGGTTTCCCACATTGAATTTCATATCATCTGAATAAACAAAGATAATTTTATTGCATCCTTTTTTAGTTTGGTGTCTTTTATTTCCTTTTCTTGTCTAATTATGTTGGTTAGTTCTTTCAAAACTCTCATCCCAGACCACTGTACATCTCCTCCATTAGAAAGGGCAAGAGTGATTTTGTTCTTCTTTATGGCTGCATAAAATTCCATTGTGTACATATCCCATAGTTTTGTAACCCATTCATCTGTTGATAGAAACCTTGGCTGGTTCCAAAGTTTGTCAATTGTGAATTGTGCAGCTATAAACATAGATACACATGCATTAGTCTGGTAGTTTGGTTTCTGATCTTTTGGGTAGATGCCTAGAAGTGGCATTGCTGGGTCATATGGTAGGTTCATTCCCATTCTTCTGAGGATTGTCCACACTGTTTTCCAAAGTGGTTGCACTAATTTGCAATCCCACCAGCAGTGTATTAGAGTTCCTGCTTCTCCACATCCTCGCCAGCATTTGTTGTTGTTTGTGTTTTTAATGTTTGCCATTTTTATTGGGGTTAGGTGATATCTCAGGGTAGTTTTGATTTGCATCTCTCTGACTGATGAGTTGGGAGGGGGGTGGAGGGAAACACACTAAAGCGCATGACGTATATATCCAAACTTATAAAACTCAAATCACTGTGCAAAGCACTAAAGGGAGGGAATGGGGAGGGAATGGGGTGGGATTTGAGGGAGGGCTAAATGGGCAATGTGTGCATGTATGGTTCTTCTAACCTGACACCTATCAAATGTATAATTACAATGCACCAGTAAATGAATATAAATAAAATTTAAAAAATAGCATTAAAAAAATAAAATATATTATCCATAAAAAAATAAAGAACATTGTCAAATAAAAAAAAGAAAGGGCAAGAGTGGACATCCTTTTCTTAATCCTGATCTTAGAGAAAAAGCATTCAGACTTTCACCAGTGAGTATGATGTTAGCTGTGGGTTTCTTCCACCATTTTCCAAAAGAAATATAAAATAATGTGTTTGATTATATGTATACAGATGTGGATGTGTTTTTTGTTCATAAGGGAAAGATAATAATTTTGCCTTGACTTTAGTAGTGTCTAGTTGTGCCAGAATAAGAAGAAGATATATAAATAAAGATCAACTTAAGGGTGATGAATTTAATTTGCATACGTCATTAATGTCAAAATAATAAACTTGAGAGGAGCAATGAAATTCACTGATTTTTTTAAAGTATGTTAAATATTGTGAATATGTCCATAAGAAAAAAAGTTATGTGTTAATTACATAATATTTTACCTATGTGTTCATTTATTGCAAGATATTGTGATATGTATATGCATAAAAATACTAAAATTTGTTCCTGGGTTTTCTTTGACCAAACTGTCAAAGTTGGTCTTTGCCTAGATAACAGAGGTCCCTCTAACATGAAAATGCTATTTTTCATGATAAAAATGTTCCTAATAGATAATGCTATCTATTGCTATAATTTAAACAATGTTGCTGATAACTACTGTTTGCTAACTAGTCTTTTCTGATAATGCTTCTTTATTTTGCCTTACCACATTTCAGGCCCAAATGGAGAATAATTAAATTGTTCAGGAATTTTTTTTTTTGGTACTAGGGATTGAACCCAGGGGCATTCTACCTCCCCCAGCCCCATTTATATTTTCATTTTGGAACAAGTTTTCACTAAGGTGCCTAGGAAAGTTGTTTAGGGAGTCCTAGAACCTGCGATCCTCCTGTCTCAGCCTCCCAATAACCGGGATTACAGGCATGTACCCCCATACTTGGCTATCTTTGTATGTCTTAAATGAACATCAGGTAACAAAAAACTTTGTTCTTTTACCTTATTAAAAAAATTGGGGGTGGGGGTAACAGGAATATTTTAGTTTGTTTGGCATATTTCAATGTTTAATAATACAAAAGTATTATGAGAGCTGTTCTTTGCCAAATCTCAGATAAAGAAAAAAAAACTAACAAACCAGAACATAAGTTTAGAAAACTGAACTTATATGAATATGTTTTATGGTTACATGCTTTTCAGGATAAAATATTTATATAATGGTTTAACAAATTAATTATGGAAAGACATTGCTGTATGCCTAATTCTATTATTGACAGACACCACTTCACCACAGTGTTATTTTAAGCAGTGCATGAGTTGACCTGAAATTCAGAGACATAATCTTCTTCAAGACACTATGGAGAAAAACCACCCCAATCCCTAATGAGATCCTCTTCATAACTAGGCCAGAATTCATGCTGCAGGGTGTTAGGTTTTATCCTTGCATCTACATTTCCCAACATAGTTGGTAAAAACACACTGTCTTCCTAGACCACTGCATATCTACTCTATTAGGAGAACTCCATCTCTGGACTTCTTCTTAATTTTTATTCTTAATTTTAAATTTAAAAATTATAGTTGTACATACTTATGGAATACAAAATGTTATGATTTATGAATACAATGGGGAATAATTAAACCAAGCTAATTAACATATCCATCACTTCAAATCCTTTTTTGCTGTTGATGCACCCTAGTTATTAATTTTTAATTTTTATTGACAGATAATAATTGTGCATTCTTTATGGGGTATGGTGTGATGTTTTGATACTTATTTTTATGGTGAGAACATTTGAAATTTAATTAAAATTCATTTTGAAATTTTGAAATGAACAATATATTCATTATATTCACCATGCCTTGCAGTGTAGCTCAAAGAAAAAATCTTATTGCTTCCATTTATTTGAGGCTTTTTATACTTTATTTCCTAAATTCGCCTCAAGCCTCCAGCCTCTGGTAATCCCCATTCTATTCCATTTCTTCGAATTTAGTTGTTTTAAATTCCACATATAAGTGAGAAATATGTTTTCTTTCTCTGCCTGGCTTATTTCACTTAGCATATTGTTCTCCAATTCTACCCATGTCATCATACCTGAAAAATGTATTCCTCTTTTTTTAAGGCTAAGTAAATGTTCTAGTGTGTCTATCCAATACTACATTTTCTTTACCCAGTTTGTCTGTTCAAAGGCACTTAGGTTAATTCCATAACTCAACTATTGTGATTGATGCCACAGTGAGCATTAGAGGGCAGACATCTCTCCAACATACTGATTTCAATATTTTTTGGTAAAGAAGTGGAATTACTGGATTATTTGGTGCTTCTAGTTTCAATTTATTGAGAAACTTCCATACTGTTTTCTACAATGGCTGTACTAATTTCCAGTCCCACCAACAGAGTAAATTTGTTCCCTTTTCTCCACATCCTCTCCAACATTTGTTATCTTTTTTTATCGTTTTGACAATAGCCATTCTAAGAAGTGTGAAGTAAACTGAGGAGTCTTAAGAATTCTCCAGAAGCTATCTCTGGAGGGTGACTGCCAATCCACATTCTCAGATCAAATGGGTGATAAATTTAAGTAGGAACTTCTACCTAACAGGACAGAACAACACCTCTTTTCTGATATATTTTCTCTCCTCTTCCTTTTTACTTCCAATCTTACCTGTTGCACAGAACTGGCTTTCTCAAGTGTTACAACCCTCAGACCTGCTTGTTTACTCATCAATCAACTTCCCTGAAGATTGGTAAAGCCAAAAGTGGGAACTACAAGTTTAAGTAATTTGACCAAAATTACAATATTAGGATTTGAGGTTGAACTTGAATGTTTTAAAATATATGCAGTGGAATCAATCTCATTGATTCAGTACGATGAAGTGTCATGTAGTATTGACAGCCTCCAGTCATAGGTGAGGGCAGACCATGGAGATGAAAAAGATTGATTGGAAAGGCTATGAGAAAACTTCTAACATAATTGTGATTTTCTAAATCTTGATTGTGGTGTTGTGGACACAGACATGTATTCTAATTGTACATTTGAGATTGGTTCATTTTATTGAGTATAATTATACCTCAGTAAATCTTTAATTGTAGCTCTAAAATAATTTAGGGTTATATAATGAGAAAAGACCAGTATTTCTTTATCATTTCATTTTCAAATACTTTTCACATGCAAACACAACACGCAATGCATTAATCCTGAAGTAGTGCACAAGAAACTTAACGGGAACTTCTAGGGAGTGAAAAAGTACACTGGGAAAGGAGGAGCCATGACTTTTCACCTTAAGACTTTTGTTTTATTCTTTATAGAGAAGGGTATAGGGTCTTGTAAGATCAAAAGTAAGGTGCCAACTGGGCTTTCTATTTTCCTGGAGAAAAAATAAATCAGGGAAGAGTAGAAAAATCTGGAAATAGATTGCAATTTTAGGCTGTATGTGTTCATTGTGAAGTTGATATTTGAGCAAAGACTAAAAGGGCAACCACTGTAGATTTCTGAGAGTACACTGTGGATTTCTCAAAGCCCTGTGCTTGGCATGTGTTCGATATATTTAAGGAGCAGAAAGGAGGACAGTGTGGCCAGAACTGAGCAAATGAGAGAATGAGCAGTAGGAAATTCTGTCAAAGTATGTCATGATGGGGGTGCCACCCTGTCTAGAGCCTTGCAGTCCATTGTAAAGACATCATGCAATTAAAAGTCCACACAAGAGTTTTAAGCAGAGACATGACATAATCTTACTTACATTTTAACAGTCTTATTCTGACTGCTTTTCTAAGAATAAACGAGAAAGGGGCAGAAGTAAGGAGACCGTTTAGGAGGTGATTGCAGCAATGGCATGGAGACAGTAGTGACAGAGTTTCCAGGAGAAGGAATTTGCATGGGAGAGATGCATCTCTGTCTTGGAAGCTGAGAACATGGCCAAATCCCCTAGAAGATAATCCCTCAGGAGAGCAGGTGCACAGGAGAGACAGAGCACAGTCGGCTGCAAGTTGGACAATTTTAAGCTCTATGGGCTCCTTGAGTTCCCTTTTTCTACTTAGGATTTGAGGACATCTTTTGAAGATTGCCATGTATTTCAACTAAGAAAAAGGTAGCCTATCTAGACTTGAACATTAAAGCTGGGCCATGTCTCTCCCCCTGGGTAATAAAGTAAGAAAGAAACCTCCCCCAAAATTCTGAAACTAAAAGGCATTCCTGACTCTGTGAATGGAGCCAGCGATGCCTGGGCAGCCCCCTTGCCCTTTCTGTAAAACTTCCTCCCATCATAAACCTCAAGATTACCAATGTGAGTTTTCATCAGCACACATATGTACTCTTGGAGGACTCAGGATGGAGATCTTCTTGTGCAAATAATATTTCACCTCTTCCCTTCCCTTCAGACTGTGGATGTTCATTTTCCCTCTTATCTATAGAGAAAATGAGTTACCATCCCAGCCACTTGTCACCAAAATAAAAAAAACAAGTATTCATTTTAACTAAAAAGAAAAAAGTTATCAACAACAAAAATGGGTACAAGAAGAATATTATTTGCATCTGTAGTTTTGGGTACCTACTTGCAAACTCTCACAAGATGGTCACTAATACACTGACTCCAGCTTCTTTTGGCTGATACTGTACTTGACCTTGATCCAGAATTTATTTCCCCAAATTCTAACTTAACAGGGAACTTATAGGCTGGTGCTCCTGGTAAGCCAGGAGTCTAGTAACCAATGAGCCCACTATCTCCTAGAGTTTGGTCGGATCGGGTTTATAGTGTCTACAACACTAGAAGACTTTCCCTCAAATAACTCCCATGCACTTATTCATTGGTCAGTCTGATTATGTGATAAAAATCACAGCTGAAATCACTAATAATCAAGGAGAAGTCAGAGAGCCAACTACATGGGCCAAACTGCAGACAACAGGGAATGACCAGGATTAGCTATTGCCATTTTGAAACAATGGGGTTTTTTTGCTAGCAGCTGAGGGCCAAGTTATCCAAAATTCAGTTCCATAAGCAACACACAACATCAGTGTGTTAACAAGAAAAAAAATGTCTTGCTCGTGCCACAGTTCAATAAGGTAGGGATAGGGGATTCAAAGAGAGACTGTGCTTCATGCAATAATTCAGAGACCCAGGCTACACCATCTTCTAGGCCCTCAGATCCCCTGCAAATAACTGAAAGAATGCAAACAATTGCATGAGCTTCGTGGACCAGATATGGAAGTGGAATATATCCATTACTTCCATTCCACTAGCCAGAACTTAGTCCCATCACCATCTCCCTAACTGCCAGGAAGACTCTGAGATAGCCTTATGTGTAAGAAGAAAAAGAAATGGGTTTGGTGAGCATCTAGGCAGTCGGTGCCAGAGTTTAGAAGAACAATACACTGCTTCACTGTACCTCTTTTTGTTTTGTTTTGTTTTGTTTTGTTTTGTTTTGTTTTGTTTTGTCTGATAATTCTTTGGACTGAGAACCAGGGCCACTTTCCTGGTTTCAATGCCCAGAACTCCTCAACAAGCCATTTCAGGAGTATATACTGAATGGCATATATGTGTGTATGTGTGAATATGTGTGTCTCTGGGCTACTCTGCATCTTCCAAACATTTCAAACATCCTCACAGTAAACTGTTCCTCAACCTTTTCAAGCCATGGTAAATTTCAAAGTGGTCATATTTGTAGGACACTGTAAAGAGTGTCTGGACTTGTAAAGGATTCCAGATACCCCCAGACCCTGCCAGCTGCTTCAAGGGTTGGGAATCCAACAACCCAGTTCCCTGTAATCAAACTGTATCACATCAGTTGGAAAGCTGCCCTCAATCATACATTTCCCCAGAAAATAAAAGAAGAGAGAGACAGTAAGGTCAGAAACCCAAAACCTCCCCTCTAACCCCCTTACATAGTCCCACAGTGGATAATTGTTATTTCTGGAGAGAAGAAGACAGCATTCCAGGCAAAATTGGAAAAATATCTTTTAAATCTGCATTCAAACTTCAATTAATCATTATGCTAAGGGAGAAAAATACCCAGGAACTATGCAACTACTTAATAACTCATGAATATAAATCAGAGACTTTAAATTGCTCTTGAAACAAATATTTGGAAACTCATCGTTATCAATAATTATATAGCTTATCTGACACAAAGAAAATTGAAGGAAGCAGTTTGGACTTAAGATTCATTTTACATTCAGTGGGCTTCTTTCTTTAAAGGACAAGCCAGACAAAGTAGCTGCGTAAATGGCTACATGGGGAAAGTTTTCCAATGATCCTGCTTGGCAGAGGTGGTTCCCTCCATAACCTCCCACAGCGTCTGAGGAATGAGTGCTCAACAAGGTAAGAGGTGCCTTCCTAACCTCAATAGGGATCTCAGGTCATCTCCCCTGACCCTTCCAGCTGAGGCCTTAGGAAGAACAGAGCTGGGGGAGGAGAGATGGGGGCAGGGGACCCGAGGGAAGATTGCAGTGACATAATAGCCCTGGTTTCTTCTTGTAGAAATTTATTTTGGAATTGCTTGGCCACTGGAATTTATTTCTCTAGTGTACTTACTCTCTCTTTGACCTTCTTTGGTGGAATATTATTTTCTCTCTCTGACTCTATTCTTCACTTGAGGCTGTTTTGGCATTTTTCCTCATTGATGCTAAGTTAACAAGATGCAGGTTTGGAGCATGGGCCTGAGATCTCCCCATGAATGAGAGAAGGGAACGAAGGCAGGAGAGAGAGACAGCTCAAGAACTGCCCTAGGTCCCAGCACACACTCTCCTTCTCCTCCCTAAGTCCATTGTGGTCAAAATGAAACTAAAACCATACTCTTTTTCCCGGGCCTGGGAATTCAGAATCTTCTGTTCCACTGGCCAAGGTGATATGCTCAGCAGTGAGCTCCATGCCAGTAAAACCGAATCAACTTCTGTTGGCACAACTCCTCCCGGTCACTAAGCTCGAGGATATGAATCTAGGCCTGCCTTCTGGCCATTTTGCCACTGCAAGGAAAGAGAAACCTGATACAGAGCATCAGAGTGAGAGAGAATCATGACTGTGGAGAAGGAAATTGAGGCCCAATGACAGTATTTGGTACCTGAGATCCAACCATGCCTGAAGTCAGCATGCGCTGCCTCTGGACCTGACATTTATGTGATTCAGAAAATATTAATTTTAAAGAACATGGAAAATATATGGATTTCTGGAATTTAGAGCCAGGAATCTCAAGTGATAAAACCCTAAGTGGCCCTCCCACTAAAGCTGACCTCCAGTTCAGATCAGGAAGATTGGGGTCTGGCTCACCATTTGGGATCAGGTCCCCAGGGCTAGAAATCATACATAAATTTGAGATTAAAAAAAACTAGCTTGGGTGACAAATCCTTGTAATGGACTTAGGCTTGATCCATGTCTGTTATAAGGCACCATGTGAACATACAGTTGTGATAAAATTGCATGGAACCGAGCACACACATACACACACATAAACACAGTATGCATGTAAAACTGGTGAGATGTAAATAAGGTCAAGGGGTTGTATTAACGTCAATTTTCTCATTGTTATAGTATGCTATAGTTACACAAGATGTTACCTTTTAGGAGAAACTAAAGTGAAAAATATGCGGGATTATCATATTATTCTTTACAACTGCATGTGTAGCTACAATGATCTCAAATTTTAAAAATGTAAGAAACAGATCCTTAAAAAGTTTATATTTCCCTTGATTTACTTTCTGTTTTTCCAGAAACATCAGGAGCAACAACGGTCCATGTGATGAGGGGTACAGAGTGGAGGAAATTTGGATCTTGACCATATTCATCATGTGTGGGGAGCCATTTCTTTTGCTTCAGGCTCATAGATGCAAACACAGCCTTGAGAGGTATAAGCTTTGCCAAACAGGACAATTAAGACTTGTTAAAAGTGCTATACATTTCTATAGCTGAAGTCTATCTGAGGAGAGACTTGTTCTTCAATCCAGGAGGTGCAGGTGACCTCGCCCACCTAGGGGACATGACTCCCAGATGCAGGCGGAGGAGGAAGGTGGCCTGGCAAGATCCTCTATGTTCTTCTCTCTTTGCTGTAACCTTCTTGTCAATGATTCTCTTAATCTTTAATAGGTATGGCTCAGTGAGTACAGTGTTCTTTTCCAAATTATCAACTGTGCCCTATGAGTAAAACAGACGAATCTTTCCCAGGAAGTCAAACTCATAACAATGTAACTTTGGCCCAGAACACTCCCGCACTCTTGCTTACATTAGCCCAGAAAAAACAGGGAAAGGCTCAAGAACAGTTGTAAATGAGTTACAACAGAAAGAACTTTTTGTGGAAACTTCATGGATATGATTTTGGAGATGGTCTAAAAAAGATTTAGAAATTTAGAACAAAGGAAATTATAAAAGTTTATAGTAAGAGAGCGATAAAAGGCACTATGTTAAACTTTGAACTCTTGCCCTGTAGCCATAACTCCAATTCTCATCATAAATAGTCCAAGTGCCAAAACCAGGTCTAGCAGCTGCCCACGGCATTATGCCAAACAAGACGTATGCTCTGACGATTTGCACTGTTACATCTAGCAGCCGCCCACAACATTATGCCAAACGACACGTATGCTCTGACGATTATCTGCTCTCATAGCTTTGCACTGTTATTTCTTAAAAAACATTAAGATTGTATAAACCACAAACATGAACAACAATCAGCTGATGATGTATTTTGTTTCCTTAATCATTGTGTATAAAATCCTTGCCTAAAGCTTTGCAAAATACACTCAGATGCAACTTCCTTGAGTTGTGTCTGTTTGTCACTCATCGCCGACTCCTTGCCCACCTTCCCGAGACCCCTGTCCCGTCGGTCTCAGTTCTCCGGCTGGGCTGGTCCGATGCAATCATGAATAATGATCATAAAAAATGTATCCAATCTTAACCACGTATAATTACCCCATGTTAGTTTTCAGTAATTCATAACAAGTTGCTATCAACTTGGTGGCTTGAAAGACCACCCGTTCATGACCTCACACTCTATGGAGCAGGACTGCAGACTTGGCTGGACTGGGTCTTCTGCTCAGATATCACAATGTCACAACCTGTCAGCCAGGCAGGGTCTGGAGGTCCCACTGCAGGACCCTCTTCCCCACTCAGTCAGATTGTGGGCAGAGATCATTTTCTTGCAGGTGTAGAACTCATGGCAGCTTGCTTCTTCAAGGCTGCCAGAAGAATCTCTCCCCAATCTACTAAAATAAAGTACTAGGTAATGTTAACCAAATCAAGGGAGCGACTGCCCCATCGATTTTGCCATACTCTCTTCTTGGCTAGATGGAAATCAGTTTCCACCCACACTGGGGGAGGGGGATTATCCAAGGGTGTGACTCATTGGGGGTAATTTTGTAGATGCCTCCCATAAATCCTTTACACAATATTCCAAGTGATGCAGCTTTTTGTCTGAAGTTCTTACTTCTCTGAGGAGGTATTTGGAGTCTTTGTGAGATTCCAAAGTGGAAGAAAAGCAGCAAGCAATGAGCCTAACCATGTGCTAGTACGTTCTCCCCTTTGCTTTGTCTAATCCTTACAACACACCTACAATGTAAGATACATCATCTCCATTTTTCAGATAAGAAAACTGACATTGTCAATGACCTGGTCCACATCCTCTACTCACTAAGTGACAGGGATCTTAAATTCCCCATCTTCCTCCAACAGACCAGCTCTGGAGAATAGGAAGACACTAAGCACAGCAGGTTAGCAAAGTTTTTTATCCCAGGAATAAAGAGAGGCTTCAGCCTGGAATACCCCAAGAGACAGAATTCTTAGGAACCTGGGAGAAGTGGACATGGGAGTATCGATTTATATGAAGAGCATTGTCTGGGGGTGTAGCATTGCTGAACTGGGTTCAAGACACAAACATGAACAAAGAAGCCTCATTCCCTGACTTCACAAAGCTGTATGCAGAAATGGTGACTGTTAACTGGAAGGTGATTGGGGAAAAGACAAGGGTAAATAAACAGGAGCAGATGAAGGATGCAGGAGTGCAAGGACACCTTTATTCCACACAGCTTCTTTCCAGAGGATCAGCCAGCCAGCCTGACAAGTTGACCGGATTCGACTAAGTTGCTATGGCTTTTCCTCCCTCCATGACTTTGCACATGCTGTTCACTCTGCTTTCATTGCATTGCCTACCACTTCCAGTCCCAAAAGTTCCAGGGAGCCTTCAAGAACTTACTCATATGTCTGCTTTCTTGTGGGATCTCACCTTCATCCCTGCCCCTGGCAGTGCCCAGGGATGCCAACACTCCTTCCACATCATTCCATCACACAACATATCACAACGGACTTTGACATTATATGCCTGTCTACATATGTCTGTGATTATATGTCTGTGATTCATGAAAGAAAGGACTGTGCCCCACTCCTTTCTGCATTCCAGAGTTGAATGTGGGACTTGGCTCACAGCTGGTACTCAATAAATGCTTATGAAACAGTCCTCACTTAAAGCTATCTTCAGATCTCAATTAAGAGAGGAGATAATCAGAGAAAGGTGGCACATGTCACAGCACATCACTGTTCCCTCTGCCCTTATCCTCTGGCTTCAAGAAAACTTTGTTTCTATCCCCAGGGAAGACTAAGTAAGTAGGAGCTGCCTGCTGCCTCTGCCTTGTGCCACTTTGCTAAATTTAACACATATACTCTCTCTCTTTCTCTCCCTCTCTCTCATCCTTCCCCTTTCTTCTCAGCAGAAGCCAGAAGACAGGACTGGTAAAACCCAGGGGCAGATACACTTGCAGAACTGGCTGACACCCAAGGAAAGGGAAAGCCAGCTGTCCCTTAGGGAATGCAATTTACTGACCTTTCATAGCTCACATCACTTTTACCACCTATGAATACCCCAGTTTCCAGTCCCTCCACTGAGCCTCGAGATGTCCACTGTAATGTACCTTGTAAGTTGGACATATCTTTCTCCTCCTCCTTCACTAGAATCAAAATCAAAGAACTTCCCTATCAGGGCCCCAGTCAGGGGTCAGCTGTGGTTGCAGGGGAGATTTTGGCAGTGAGATCCCCACCGAGAAGAAAACACATAGAGTCGCCATCAGGAGGAGAACAACAGCATTTTTATTCACAGACCCGTCCCTTTTATAGGGTTTTGCACAAAATGGTGCACATCCACACCAGCATGGATGTGCACAGGCATGTTCTGTTTTGCTCAGTCATGCTCACACAACCAAGTACACATCTGCG
This sequence comes from Glis glis, assembly GCA_004027185.1. Lineage (NCBI taxonomy): Eukaryota > Metazoa > Chordata > Mammalia > Rodentia > Gliridae > Glis > Glis glis. The sequence continues at coordinate 63,188 of PVJS01000417.1, forward strand.
GCTACATGGGGTAGGAGGGGTCATGTCCTCACTGCCGGCCTGTACTTCCTCTGGACCCCCAAGTCCCCTGTGCCTGAGATTTCACCTCCAGGTATTATGAATTCAATACGGCCATGTAAAATAATGACTCTGCTTGAAAGAAAATAAGAAAATAATTCATTCTAACCCAAATATGAATAGCTATGGCCCCAGAACCTGGATTCAAGTTACCCCAATTGACCTGTTCCTCTGTAGAATAGCTTACATGATCTTTTATAGTCACAGAAAAAAAGAAAGTCATAAACCAATCCACTGGCTGGTGATATTGGTGTGAGCATCAGGTAGGTGGGGAAATCTCTTCTATAGGCTTAGATGTTTTCTCATAGCATTCGTAGCTTTAGGATTGGTAGAGGGGATGGGTCTGCTAAGCTCAATGATACATTCCAAGAGGTTCACACAATGGTCATGGGAAAGTTGGGCCAGATACACAGGCTATCCAAGAGCCTGAGAAACCAAGATGATTTTGGCTCTTGATCTACAACATCCCATATCTCCATGACCACTAAGCTCTAGACAGGCTAGGTCAAGCAGTCTGCAGGATCTTCAATAAAAGAGAAAGAAAAAGAAAGAATATCCCCAGTTTCCATTCTCAAAATCTCCCAGCTCTCCGTTTCTAAAGTGGCTGTGGTTAAATTTAGCAGGCCACAATTACTTCCCCGTCCAGTCTGCATGGCTGACTGCAAGATTTTAGGATGTCGCTCTTTGATTAGGGGCATCAAAACAGGCTGCTGAGCCACCCTGGCCCGGCACAATGGGGACTCAATTGGGGAGTGAATCAGCCAGGAAGCCACCATGAATGTCAAGTACAAACATCCCAGAATAGCTGCCCACCGGGCACGAGGCTTCGGTGGCTGCCCCAGGACTGCCAGGCTGTGAATTGGAGATGGCAGTGAGCTTGACGAGATGGGTCTGAGCCAAAAATAATCCCTGTCTGTTCCAGAAGCCTCCTGGGAAAGTGAAAGAAAACTTCAGAGAGATGAAAATGAGGAGCACTGGAGCCAATGAGTTCACTGCAGATTGGAGGGAGCTCCACCTGGTGTCTTACCCCAGCCAAGCACAGAGCATATTTGACCTGAGACTGCATTGATAATGCCAAGAGGGAGAGAGAGAGAGAGAGAGAGAGAGAGAGAGAGAGAGAGAGAATCAAACCTATCAGATTCAGAAACTAGGGGAAAAAAAAACAATGATCCAGTCTATCAAATTCTTTTTTTTTTCAGTAGTAGGGATTGAACCCAAGGACATTTTACCTCCAAGCTGCACCCCCAACCTTTTATTTTAATTTTTTTTCTGTTTTGAAACAGGGTCTTGGTAGGATGCTGTGAGTCTCCTCACTAAATTGCTAAGGGTAGCCTGAAACCTGAGATCCTCCTGTCTCAGTCTCCCAAGTACTATCATTACGGGCATGCACCACCATGCCCAGCCACCAAATTCTTAAACAGGACTCATGAAGTGTTCGGCAAAGGATTGGGAACTGTCACAGTACATAATTGAACACTGAGTTTCCACAAAGTCCAAGCTCCTTAACTAAATACTCAAAGATTCTCCCTTAGGGTAGATTCATAATGCATTATTCAGTTCTTCTCAGCTCAAATGTAAGAGAAACAGAACTCAATCTGGATTAAGAGAAACAAAAAAAAAAAGTTTTTTGTTCATGTAGCACAAGCGCAGAGTTAGGATGTCTGCAGGCATAACCTGATCCAGGGCCAAAACAATGTCACCAAAATTTTCTCTCTGACTTCATTTCTCTGTCCCATCTTCCTCTATTTGGTTCCATTGTCCTCTATATTTTTTGGTGCTCCTAATGGTTCTCGGCTTTCATCCTCACAGTTCATGTGAAGTGAGACTCCTATAAAGGTTTCAAGGTTACCTCTGACTAAACCGATCTGGGTAATATGCTTGTCCTGAGCCATTAAATATGTAATGTTGGTGAAATACACTCATTGTTTAATGCTGGACATAACACTTAGTAGCTTGGGATGGGACCAGACACATGAAACTCTAATGAACTTCCAGTAAGAGAGGGGTAGTTTCCCTAAGGAAAATTACTGTGTTTTTCTGGAGGATGGGGTATGTATGTTAGATGAGCAGAAGCAATACAGTCATGGAAAACTGGAGAAATGACATATCAGCTGAAATATTCAAATTAATCACTTGTTCACACTCATTCCCAGATTAGCAGAAACTGTTATCTTCCTTGGAGATGCCTCCTGCTGTGGGTTGAATTGTTACACCTCCCACAGGAATTCCTCTTCTAAAGTCCTAACTCCCCACAACTTAGAATGTGACCTTATTTGGAAAGAAGGACTTCACAGCGATGATTAAATTAAAATGAGGCCATTAGGATGGGCCCTAATCCAGTATGATTTGTCCCTTATAAGAAGGGGAAATATGGAGACAGGAATAACACCTTGTGAAGATTTTAATTATGCTTCTACAAGCCAAGAAACTACCAGAAACCAGGAGAGAGGCCTGGCCCAGACCTTCCTTCATGGCCCTCAGAAGGAACCAACCTAGAGAGCTCCTAGATTTCACACTCCAGAACCATGAGACAATACATTTCAGTCATTCAAGGCACCCAAGTTTGTGGTACTCTGATACACCAGCCCCAAAAAACTGCCTTTCCCTCCCTTCCTTCCTTCCTTCCTTCCTTCTTCCTTCTTTCTTTCCCTCCTTTCTTCCTCTAAATTGTCTAGGAATTCCAAGGCTTAATCATGGTTTTCTTGATTGTCTAGACTTAAGAAAGTAATGGAGAACATAATAAACTTAAACATGTGTCTTATCTGTAGCCATTAGAAAACATATATAGAGAGAATATTATATGTACATGAAATATTCTTTAATTACTCAAAAACTATTTTCTGATTCAGTAAAGAAATAATTCTCACCTTTGATTTCATTGTTTTAACATTCATCTTACTCATTAACATAAATTAAATTATAAACCAACTATTCATGTCGAAACAATACTCATCCATCATTCACAACCATAAGTTGACAACAGATCCAAGAGTTTGACAAAAATGAACCAAAATCATTTTCTGAGAATCAAATCAACTGACTCTGTGGAATTTATAATAAAGAATATTATATATTGTATTATTATTATTTGTAAATTGTGTGCTACACACTATATCAGCAAAACTGGTAATACCTTATTCACATTTATCTATGCCTATTTTTCAAGAGTCAGTTATTAAACATTTACCAGCCCAATGCCAACATCCAGCCCCAGCTACACTGTGCCAGGACCAGCTTTCCCCATAAGAAAATAATTCTTGTCCTGGTATTGGGTTCAGGTCATTTGTACAAACTTCTTTCCTCTGGGAAAAGAAGTTTCTTCCAGCAGACCTCTATAGATATTATCTCTAGCCATCAAAGATCTGTGGCTTGATATCAAAAAGGAAGCCTTCAGGGAACCTTAGAGTCTTTCTTTCTAGGCTTCAGAGCAATACTGCACACTGGCTGCCTTGTCCCCAGAACCCTAAGCTCTTCAGACCAAAAGGATGGAGAAGGGCAGCTTTGGCCAAGCCAGCAAAGAGGCCTGGTGCAACTATGTATCTGTGTCTCACTAATACAACTAAGGGAGGCCTGTCTGGTGATTCTTCCCAGAATATTTTTAAAAATGGAGGGAACACCAAAGGTTGTATACATGTATGTTTGTATCACTTTGGATCTCACGATGATGTATAATTACTTTGCACCAATAAAAGTACAAAACTAACTAAATAAATAAATACCATCACTCTTTGGCAAATAACTGCTTCTACTATCAGAAGGAAAAGGTAAGGGCAAATCTCAAATATCAGATCCTCCACAATTTTTTAAAAACAGGAAACAACATTCTTTAAGTCCTGCCTCACCAGTCACTTTGGCATGCATGCAAAGCATCCAGCCAAAGATATTTCTCTATCTTGGCATATACAAAGTCCCCAAGGTAAAGGGAAAAAACACCCTCTCAAGTCGCTCAGATAAAATGTCATGAGTTTACAGGAGGTAGAAACTCCCTACAGGGCATATTTCTCCTAGGCTGCAGAAATGCTGGGAACAGGGTGGGGAGAAAACAGGCACAGAGGAGGAAGAAGACTGGCCAGATCTCCTTGCTGAAAGGAACGGGACTGAAAGAGGTCGGAGCAGAAAGCAGGAAGGAGAGTGCTCTCTCCTGTAGGCCTCTGCGAGCCCTCTTCTCACTCCACCTCCCAACTTCAACTCTCCTGATTAACTTGTTCCACTCATGAGATCTCTCTCTAGATGTCCCCTCTCTCAAGAGGGCTTTCTTGATTCCCAGCCCTCCAGTTCTGAGTTAATTCCCCTCCCATAAGCTCATGGAGCATTCTGTAAGCCTACCTCTTGCACTGGACTGAAGGCTCCTGTTTAATTGTCTGCCTCTCCCCTAGATTGCAAGCTCCTTGAGGACAGGCAGACGGGCTCACTTAATATGTTACACCTGGTGCATACTACTTGCTGGAAATTCAGTTAGTAGATACTGAAGGAGCCTGATCCCAGAGCTCTCTGCCACTGAAAATACTTCTGCTCTAGGATCAGAGGGCACCATCAGGGCTGTTGTATCCCCTGACATGTCTTACAAGTTCTCTTACCTTTCACTCTCTCTTCTCTATCTGCCCTGAACACCTGCCTTTAACAACTTCTTTGGCCTTATATATGACTAACCTGGCTCTTAATCCCCATCTCTTCTAGCTTTCTCACAGTTGCTAGTTCCCCAGGGGTGGGAAGTAGGGGAACCCCATATGTCTGGTTCAAAAGTTATGATTGGCTCTGTGTTGCTATGCTTTATTCAGCAAAGCATCCTAGTATACTGAAAACATTGGACTTGGGGTTCACAAATTCAATCCTAGTCTACTGCACAGCTAGATGACCATGGATAAATTTGAAACTCAGTTTCCTCATCAACAAAATGGAAATACACCAATTGATGTGTGCATGAATGTGTCTATCACTTTGAACCTCATTATGATGCATAATCTCAATGCACCAATAAAACTATATTTAAAAATAGAAATAACGATCCCTATCTAATGTGCATGCTTTTTGATAACTTCAAATGAGCATAGTATATGCAGTGTTTTGCAAATTTAAAGTGTCATACATGCACGTGGAGTTGAAAATCATTGTCCAGAGAGCACTGTAGATGAGAACACTCCAGATACTTGATGAGAGCCCAAGAATATTTCCTCTTCAGCTTTCCCTTTACAATTCTTCATTTTTACAAAGGATTTCTGGTATGAATCATTCTTCAGACTCAAAGAGCTTATCCCACATAAGCCCATGGTACCAAAATAGCATTTCAAAGCTAAACCTTAAATCACCATGCTAGATTTAGTGCCTGGCCCAAAGTGATATTAATATGAACCAACTCAATTAAATGAAGCTCAAATGCCATCTCTTTCTCCAGGTCTTCTCTGATTCAACTGTCTGCCACAGCACTACTGCAGAAAAGTCTGGAAACTTCTCATCCTCCTCTGAAATCACTCTCAATCCTACAAATCCCCCTCTCCACGAGGTGACTAGTATCTTGAAAATATAAGAACAGTTTAGACTAGAATAAATTGAAATAAAGCTATGTTATTGGCCTCCACATACTATACCTAGAGTTCCCAATGCCACAGAAACTGCTGTGGAATTTAATGGGACAGACTTCATTGATACTGTGTACAGGGTTCTAGTATTATCCCCATCCTTTAGACTGCCTATATAGCTTTGGGTAAATCACTTAACCTCGCGGAGTCTCAGTCCTTTATCTCTAAAATGGGAAGTGATAATAGTATGTAGCTCAGAAAGTTATCATGGTAATCAAATGAGATAAGACTTGATGGGCATCAGATACCAAGGAAATAATCCATAAATGTCAGCTATGGTTGTTGTTGTTGTTACGTTTTAGGGTCTTGGGTTCAAATTCTTGTGCTACTCAATGCCATGACATAGGTAGCTACAGCAACCTCTCAGCAGACTTCCCAGTGGCCCCGTGCAGAGCGGTGTCCCTGTCTTCATGGGTCTGAAGACTTCTCTTTCCCTTTTATGTTTGTCTTTCAGCTATTGATATTCAGTCTTCTTACTCATGCTCCTAAAGCATCATATACATTTTCCTCACAGGTGCGTATTCCCCTGAATTTGTCTTCCCATCAAAATTCTGAACACCTCAAGGGCAAAGGCTCACTCATCTCTGCACTTGTGGTGTTTTACAAAATGTCTAGCACATCATCGATGTTTAATATCTGTTAAGCTAATGAAAACAATAATTATTGATTAATCTCTACTTTGTTCAAAACAGTCACTGGATGACACTAGGAGGCAGAAATTTCACTCAGTGAATTTCCACTGTTTGCCAAGCATTGTGCTCTGACCGCCATGTTGTTTCCTCTCTTCATCAGTATGGAACACAGCGGGTACATGTGAGAGTCAACTAAGGGTAACTGATATAAATAGTGTTCACAAGTAGGAAATTCCTGGTTTTTCTTTGACTCTGTCAATGCCATCTGAACACTGAAGTGAGCTATCTCTCTGTATCCTTAGCTTTGTCACTCCACTTGCAAGATGGTCACTACAGCTCCAGACAACTTCCGCATTCAAAGCAGAAGGGTGATGCACACACCAGCTCTCTCTGCCCCTCTCCTTTGTTTCCGGGAAATCAGAAGCTACCCCCAGAGACCCACAGCAGAATTCCACCTGTGTCCCATTTACCACCCCTAGTACCTAGGAGTCTGAGGAATCTCTGAAAAAAATAATAATTTTCTTAACCAAAAAAGAGGGTTGATAGTAGCAAGGTCCTTAAGAATGTTCGGAACACTCCATGAAAACCTAATGGAGGTGTCATTATTACTTCCCTTTCCCAAATGTCTAGCCCAAAACCGAAAAGTAAAACAACATATGTCCTTCAAATAGCTGGTTGATGGAAAGCTGGCATTCAATGCTAGGTCCAATGACTCACAGCCCGTGCTCTTTGCCATAAGCCACGTTAAAAATAAAGAAGAAAAGTGCATCTAAATGTATGTTTACATACATTTAGAACAAGCAAGTCTTCAGTTTACAATCCCCTTGTTTGATAGCAAGAAGTTATTTACCAAAAGAGGCAAATCCATGACCTTCCTGCCATGGTATCTAATGCAGACCAAATTATCTGCTGCCCCATTTTCTGCATGTTTTATGAACCAGTCTCATTAAATTTTTAACAAAATGCCAATTCAGTGTACATCACTACTAAACATGCTCACTCTAAATTTTGAGAGTTGAAATGAATCACAATGAGGTTTTAAGAATTGTGCAGGGCAAATAAACAAGCCAGATTGACAAAAATAAAAGCTTAATCCTGCTCATTTAAAGAAAATCTTGGGTGAGTCCATTCAGGTGGAACCTCCTAATGGCTTAGAGCAATAAAATGCCTTCATGGCCTTTCTAATCCATTTTTTATTTTTGAATAAAATTAGTAACATAAATACCTTGGAGTTATAAGCTGCCTTCCTTTCTAAGGCTATAAGACTCTTTCCTGTATATATTTCCATCTCTTTACCAGAGCCTGGTGCAATTTATAAAGATAATAATTGTATCTATTTTGCAGATAGAAGAATTAAGACACAGAGAGGTACAACTACCTATGAAAAAGCAGACAGCCATCAAGAGTGACATTGCCTTCCCACTTGCAAATTCTTATTAGGCCCCATGCCAACCAAAGATCAGCTCTTGGTTATTTGCTCCTGGCTTTCTGATCCTTAGCAATTTACCAGCTGTCTTTAGGTAAGTGAAATAGATAGGAAGGTTCATACAGTTATCCAATAGCACTTGGTTGAGATCCTTATGTGTAAGTTTGCCCATAAAATATCTTGCCTCCTTCTCCTTGCTATAACTGTTTACCACCAAAACAAATATTTTATGGACCTCATCTCTCTCTGTAAGGAGTTTTATACTCTAAGGAGAATTGAAAATGGTTGAAATGCCCCCCACCAGAACATTCCTGAAAAGGCAGAAGTTTTAGAAACTCCTACCTCAACCAGTAGAAGTAGGAAAACCAAAGAGGAGAATTCACCCCTACACACACACATTTTTCATCTTCTGCAGGAAATATGCTCTACACAGCAAAGCAAAAAGAGAATATGCTTTGGGAAAAGACAGAACAGACTTCAAGTCCTACTCCTGATTCTTGCTACCTATAGAATCCCCAGCTAAGCTGCTTACCACCTTTCTCTGTGTCGATGACTGCCACATCAGTGAAAGGATGGGACATAAGACAAGGCCTACAGGGAGGTGTTGTGAAGATTAACTGCAATCACAGGTAAAAAATCCAGCTTGTAGCTAACACATTTACCAGTATCCCATTACAAAGTGAATCAGAGATGCCAATACCTGCTGAACTTTGTCCTCAAAGACTGAGAGAGGCCGAGCTCCAGGCTGAGGATCTCTGGGTTGGACGAGTGAAAGTGCGTACCAGTCAAAATAAATCCTCCTAGAAGAGGATGGAGATTTGGTGAGTGATTAAAACAGAGGGAACTTAGACCTGGAAGAAAGATGTGGTCAGACTCCAGGAAAAGACTGGAAGTTAAGCCCACTGGTAACACCCCCTCCTTCCCTGCATGCTCCTCCCTGAATCCCCCATTTTCCTGAGCAGTGCTCCGTTCCTCTCTCATTTAAAACAACTTCATCAAGAATATCTGCTAGATGGAGCCAAAATGGCTCCTGGAAAAATAAAAATAACTAAAACACATTAACAAACAGTCTCAATCTCCCTAAGAAGCTGGGAAATGGAAATTCAACAAGATATCTGCAGAGGACTTAAAATGGGGAGGGAGCTGGCTAGAGTGCTGCTCTCTAAACAAGTAAACCTTTGTTTGCTTAAAATATTTAATATTAAACACCGACAGGTCTTTGGATAGGTCTCAATATGTAAATAATTCAAATTGCAGGTCATTTTTTAAATACTGAAATAATGTAGTGTACCAACAAATAGACATCCATTTTCCTCTTAAAAAATAGCAAGCGAGAATCAGATTCCTAGTGTGGAAAATAGAAGGAGGAAGGAGTGAAGGGGAGAAGGGCTGCTTGAAGTCTTTGCTAGCTAATTGCTGATGAACTGGATGAAATCTCCAAGTACAGGGCTCCATTCCTGTCCAATGCCTCACAAAGTGCCAACTGAGGCAACGTTTTGCTGATTGCTAGTTTGTCCCTCTTCTTCCTTAGTCCCTCGACACAGACGCAACTAACTCCAAATGAAAATGTCATTTCGGTCAAAATATTAGAAATGTATTAAGACATCTCACATTGCACAAAGATCAAAGTATTATATGAAGTAATCTATTTTCTGAATCCCCTCAGGACTGTCATCAAAATAATCAAAAAGCCATTCCCCACCACCCACAGTAATTCTACCATAATCACAATGCAGCTGCATATTTGCCTTTGTCAAACTAGGGTTCATGAAATTATAAACAGCAATGAGTGCACTGTGGGGGCTGGGGGCATGGCTCAGTGGTAGAGTGCTTGCCTAGCATGCCAAGGCCCTGGGTTCCATCTCTAGCACAGAAAGAGAGAAAGAAGAATGAAGGAAGGGAGAGAGGAAGAGAGGGAGAGAAGGAGGAAGGAAGGAAGGAAGGAAGGAAGGAAGGAAGGAAGGAAGAAAGGAAGGAAGGAAGGAAGGAAGGAAGGAAGGAAGGAAGGAAAGAAGAAAGGAAGGAAGGAAGGAAGGAAAGGAGGGAGGGAGGGAGGAAGGAAGGAAGGGTGAGTGTATGATAAAATTTTGGAGTTTCAATGAGGCCTATATCATCATTTGGGCATGACTAGCAAATGGCCAAAGGCCATTTCTTTGGCCTTCTATGTCCATGTAGCATAATCTCACTCATCCTACTAGGAAGGTCTTCTCTAATTCTCTCTCTCTCTCTCTCTCTCTCTCTCTCACACACACACACACACACACACACACACACACACACATCTTCCTTGTTCCAGACATTCACAGCTCCTATTGTTGGTATGTTCCGATGGCAGAAATATACTTTTATTGGTGCAATGTAATTTTATAGCATAATGAGATTCAAAATGATATAAGCATACATGCACATGTTACTTGGTGTATTTCCCTTCGCATACCTGCCCCCTTCTTTCCTCCCTCGTCATATCTCATGTTAGTGAGATTGAGAGTGAAACTTGGTATAGATGTAATCTTCTTTGAACTGTTCTTTCCTCATTTCCCCCTTCCACTGTTTTACTGTTTTATCTCCTCATTTGACAGAAGTCCTTTTTGCTTACTATTTTTTTAAAACATCAATGTGCATTAAAATCAGAAAAACTAGGTACATATTCTTGGCCCATTGCTCATTGGTATGAACTTAGCAGCCTTATCCTCGCTGAGATCCAGAGAGTAGCATGCCTGCTACTGCTCCTGGGGAAATAAAAATGACTAAACAGCATTAAAACAGTCTAAATATACCTACACTCAATATCCCTCTGGGTATTTTACACTTGGTGCTCAAATCCTGGTGACATAATGAGACAACCAAAACCCCTCAACATTTTAATCAACAAGTCATTCGATAACCATGGATAAAATAATATAATTCCTGGCTGTTGTGTGGAAGCTTTTGATGATACCATTTGGTAACTGCATTGTAAACTGGATCAGGAGGGTAAAGGAAAACAAAGAATCAAGTCCCACAATGAACATGTCTGTGGGCACAGCTGGGCTGGAATGCAGAAGCAATGGAGGTGAGTGGGGCTTGAGTCTGTTTCTGGCTCCAGTTTAGGCTTTCATGGATGTATTGGACAGGGTTCTCTAGATTAACAGAATACACAGAATGAGTATATTTGAAGAAAGGAATTTATCAGATGGGCTTACAGTTTGAAGCAATGTAGTCCCAGGTTCTGACTGCATGTGGAGTCAGAGGAACCAGTAGCTGGTCGAACGGTCTAAGAGCTGGAGTCTTAGGATCGGAGCAACCACTAATTCAGTCCCAGTCCAAGACGTGAAGATCAGGAAGCTCTTCGGAGAAACGATGGTGAAGTTTCAGTTCCAAGAGCTGGAGGCCGAGAAGATCAAGAAGCTCTTCAGAGAAAGGTGAAGCCAGTGGCCGACGATCTCAGGTGAGAGCAGATGCGTTTTCCTCGGAAAGAGTCGCACACGTTCTATGCGGCTTCTCCCTCTTTTATCTAAGTCCGCATCTATCAGAATCCTGCTGCTGACATTCAGGACAGGGCTTTCTGTTTAATCTGCTGTTACACACCCAAAGTCACATGATCTTGGGTGTGTCATGATCAGGTCAAGTTGACAACCTAGATTGACTATCACAATGGAGGAAACTGGAAATCATGGAGGTGATAGTGGCTTCAACTTAGGCAATGGAGAGTTGGAAGGAGCTACTCAGTAACCTCAACACTCTTATACTAAAGAGATATCCTCACCCTGCAGAGAGAAATGGGACTGGTAAGTGGTATCAGGCAAACATAAAAAGGTCTCTAAGGGCCTTGCCTTGGTCAAGCTCTGTACCAGCCCAGAGGCTTGCATCCTGCAGAAGATGTGACCATGATCTCACGTCTCCATGATGCCACATCTGTAATGGTTTTCATTAAACAGGCAGGATCCTTTGGTGGCCGCTGAGATGTTGAGAAGGCTATACAGGAATGTTTATCATGATATGGAAGTCCTACATAACACTATTAGAAAACAAAGTGATCAAAAAGAAAGATCTGAGCTATTTTTGTACTTAAACCATTACAAATTGCCAAAGTAACAGAAAACGACGATAGAGGGTTTAGATGAATCTTGACTAAATTTAAGATACTAAATTCCAATCTTCTGAACAAGAATATTAATTGCATGAGTTAGAAGACATTCAGACATGAACCTCTAGGCAGGTTTCTATTTGAACAACAATCTAACTTCTCAAGTTTTGAAATAAATTATGTAGGAGTCCAGTAAACTATCCCACAAACACTTACCACTTATATTATAAACCCCTTTCACTGAGAATGAGCCCATTGGTGATATAGAGAATGTGTTCTTCCCCCTCTCCTTAGACTTTAAAATCAGTATGTTAATATATTAACTTATAAAAGAATTACCTACACTCACTAAGGAAACAACACATTTTCTTTCCAAAAGCTAGCTAAATGCAAAGTCAAATAACATTGTTTGGGGAACAAGAAACTTTTTATATGGTTAAATATTTAATGGCATTATGACCCTTGCATACTCCTCTTCAGGATAAGAATAGCCTTATATCCTTATATAAGAAGAAATAATTCCATGGTCAAAGCTCCCTCCTCATTGATCAGGATTTGACTGAGAAATTCTTATAGCTCCATCCTAATTTTTTCTTTGTTATGTTTTGGGTGGTTGAATAACCATATTTCTTGGACATATTGTCTCTTTAATGTTTTATTAATGCTTTAAATTAGGTTATTCAAGATCTCTTGGACCAATAGACTTTCTGTCCCTGTTTAAAAAAAAAAGAAGCAGCTTTGCCTTTCTTTTCTCTCATTGATGACATATTGATTTCCCAGTTCAACTCACAGGAGTAATCTTATGTTCTATTTTCCAGATCATGCCAGCCTAAAGCTATTTTAGGAATTGATCATGGACTGGAAGACTAAAACAAGAGGTCAGAGCAGATTGCCACTGACCATGGTCCTGGACATTCTCCACACTAAGAATGAATGTCTCCAGAGAAATACAAACCCATCAAACAAAAATTATGGTCAAGAGGAAGAGAATAAAGAGTTGAAGAGCAGAGAGAGAGACTGAGAGACAGCAAGACTAAGAAATATTCCACTGAGAGATACAAAGAGTCTTGCTTAGTATAATTTTCATTTGTGAAGAAATAATAAAAATACCAGTGATAAAACAACTTTGGAAGTGATTTAATTATATTCTGTGCCTCCTGCCCTGCCACCCCCAACTTGTATAAGAGGACACCTCTTACTTTACACTGATGCCATGTTTTTACTCTGACCAAACTCTTATTTCCCTTTTTTTTAATCTTGGCTGTTCATAAGAAATTTTCCATATAAATTATTGTCAATTTCTTCAAGAAATGAAATCTCTAAAAATTGACTATATGCTTCTCAGACCAAAGGGATTTAATGTGTAACCATCCACTTACCCATGATTTCTGCAGGACTTAGGTACAAGCAACCCTTTTAAAGTACCTTTTATGCCAGGCATGGGCACATGCCTGTAATCCTAGTACTTGGGAGGCTGAGACAGGAGGATTGCAGGTTCAAAGCCAGCCTCAGCAAGTTAGTGAGACCCTTTTTCCAAATAAAAAATAAAATAGGGCTGGGTCTGTAGCTCAGAGGTAGAATGTCCCTGGGCTCAATCCCCAGCACCAATAAATAAATAAATAAATAAATAAGTAAATAAAATAAATCTACATTTATGTTAATGAGTCTTGGATATATCTCCAGATGAGATGTGCTAAAACTAATAATGCTTTCTCAGCTTCTATATTTAAAGGGGCAAGTCTAACTCCAAAATACATGAGATATATCCCTACCCTTATCATATATAAAAGTTATCCCAAAATATAAATAAACAAAAGATATCCCATGCAAATCTGAACTTACATTCCTTCTGGTTAGTGCAAAAAATGAGGTCTATCATTTTAAAATTTTACCAAAAGGGCAAAAGAAATTAGGTACAATCCAGGGATCCTCAACAGGTATTTTGTTTTATAGAAGAATTAGAAGAAAATGAACCAAAATGCCAGGCAACCGTTGGACTGAATCCCAGCTCAGCTACTAGCTGGCTTTATGGCCTTAGGAAAATGACTGATCTCTGTGGATTTCACTTTCTTTATCTGTAAAAAATAGCAATGGCTACCTGTGTTTGTCTTTTAATTTAAAACAACTACAATGTTTCCAATTTGCCTCATGAGGCTGTGGAAAATAGGGTACATAGAAGTAGCTTTCTATAGAAAACTAGGTTTATTGAAGATCTGGGAGCCTCTAGAGACCAAAATGGGAATAGCATTCAGAATCCATGGAAGCTCCATCCATTCCTGGGGCCTGGATGTCTGGTTCCTCTCTCAACAAGAGTTTGCGCACAATAACTTATCTCAGCTATGTTTGGTGTCTGCCTGCCTGTGTATCAGTCTGCCCTTTCCCCTATGAATAACTGAAAATTGTTCTATGAATTTTCCAGTATAAACTTCCAAGAAAGAGAATCTGGTTAGCACAACTAGCTACCACGATCTCCCCTGTACTCAGCGAAAGGGGACTATAATGCAGAATACAACCAAGGATCGAGTTCTTCATCAGGAAAGATGAGTGTTGCAGGAATCAGAACCTTTCATCCAAGTAAATCAGAAGATAGACTGTTCTCGAGGAGCACAAAAACGTGTAGCTCTTAGTCGATGCTCTCTAAAAGACAAGTTTTACTATTTTAAGAAGACTTAAAATTCAATTTCAGCACTCAGAAAAGGATAAAGAATGTATTTGTTAGGTAACACACTTAACTGTGTACAGCCTGTATGCCTCAGCCCCTTACTTGCGTATCATTTAATCTTCCTAATAATTTGAGCCCTGTAGACTCAGCTCTTAGGAGGGGAAGGAAAGTAGGTGAGGGAAGACTCTCCTATGGCTGTTTGCCTCTTGCCAGTGTTAGAATACCTAAGGGAGATATTTCAGAGAGCACTCAAGGACTTATCATGGGCCATCTGGTAAAATGGATGGAGAGTAGGTATGGGGAAGAGAGGAGCTAGCATTTCCTCCCCCTTCATTCTCTAGAATGAGGTACTATCCAAGCCCTCTATCATCCTTCCTTTGATCATGCGTCAGGCTAGGCTTGTCTGTAACAGCCCATTCCCCCTCTTACCTTTGGAAACTGTTTCTCCTTCCCATGGTATAATTGTGATTAAAGCATGGCAAATTTGTAGTGGACATTCAGGATGGATCCCTGTGACGTCTTTGGAACTGAGACCCACATGGAAACTTAACAGATCCTGGGTGAGGGGCTGAGTCTCCCATAATGTAGAGAAGCAGGTAAAGATCAGGATCAAGAGCCCCTGGAAACAAATGTGTCTGGATTGAAAGCACTGGTCACATTTTCAGCTGTTTCCTCTCCTCTTGTCTCTTCCAAGAGCATCACAGCTGTTTTGACTTGAGAGGAAGAAGAATGAGTAAAAGGTAACAGCGTGGGTATTGTGCACTGTGGAAAGTGTTTACCCAGCATGAAACTTTATAAATGCTCTTTTGAACCGAGTAAGGCTGAATCTCCTATACTAGTGGATATTGAAAAATAATGAAAATTTCTTAGATTCTATAAGTTAGATCTGCTCTGTTATATCTCAAAGCAACAAAGGGCCACCAGTTCTGGAGGAGGGAAAACCCAGGTAGCAAGAGCAGCTAGAGCTGAGACATCTTGTTTGTCTGGAAAAAAAACTGTGTATTAGTCAGATATCTCCCCCAGCCACTCCCACCAATGCTTCTACTCCTGTCTGGTGCCTGAAATACCCCTTACTAGCAATTATAAGGTATCAATTGTGAAAATAGAGGTGATGATAGTTGTGGGAGATGGAGAATGTGGAGATGGTGGTGAACATAGTAGAGGGGAGATAGATGGTTAGATGTTTCTTTTTGGGTTTTTTTTTTTTTGGTACCAGGGATTGAACCCAGGGACATTCTACCTCCGAGCTACACCCCCAGACCTATTTTTTATTCTTTATTTTGAAACAGGGTCTCGCTAAGTTGCGGAGGGCCTCACTAAGTAGCTGAGGCTGACCCGGAACCCGGATCCTCCGGTCTCCGCCTCCCAAGTTCTGGGATAAGAAGCGTGGGCCACCATGACTGGCTGATAATGTTTCTTAAATAACTGTGCTCACCAAATGTTTTTAAATTTGACTTCTCAGCCAAACTAAGTTCAGAGGTTAAAAAAAGTAGCTTTTATTTCCTTAGAGAAATATTCCTGCATTAGATCAGAAAAATAATTAAATAACCATGTACTGGATGCATGATTAGTGAGAAGGGCTAACAAGCAAGCCAGGTGTGGTGGCACATGCCTATAATCCCAGTACTTGGGAGGCTGAGACAGGAGGATTGCAGGTTTGCAGCCAGTCTCAGCTACTTAGTGAGGCTCTCCGCAACTTAGTGAGACCCTGTTTCAAAATAAAGAATAAAAAAATAGGGCTGGGAGTGTAGCTCAAAGGTAGAATGTCCCTGGGCTCAACCTTCAGCACCAAAAAAAAGTGGGGGGGGCTAACTAGCAAGAGTCAGACACTATCTTTAGTGGGGGAAATCCAGCCCAAGCTATCTCCTTCTCAAAAGTCATCCAGGAAGAAAGAGCATTGGAGGTGGAGAAGAAATTCCCACAGGGATGAGAGGACCCACTTTATGTCATGAAAGAGTCTGGGATAGAAGGACCTTGTGTTGGGGTCACAGGACTACTCCTGGTTTATCAGTTAGATAGTAGAATTCATCAGACTCAACAAACAGTTGTATTCATAACTAAGACTCATTCTAGTGAAAGGATACAAGGCACAATTAGCAGATGGAAAAGGTACAGGGGGCAAAGTCCCGAGGAAACCAGGTGCAAGATTCCCAGAGCCTTTTCCTGGTGGAGTCATAGGGGACATGCTTAACTTCTCCAGGAACAGGTGTGATGACACCAGTGAAATGTTGTCTACCGAGGAAGCTCGTTAGGAACTCAGCACCCACGGTTTTTATTGAGGGATGGTCAGGAAGGCACCCTTTGCCTAGCATGTGCCAAAATTCTGAACTTCCAGAAAGAAAGCAGGTGTTTAGCATAAACCACATTATTTGTGCAAACTGCCACACAACGTTTTATGGCAAGTTGTATATCAATGTAGGAAATGATTTATCAGCCAAGTTCCAAGATGCGAGCCAAGGGCCAACTTTGCAAGCAGGTCATTGTAAGTACGGGGGCCTCATGTTTTCAGCACAGACCTCTGTGAAGGAGAGAGACTGAGAGTTCTGGCTGAAAACCAGCATTCCCCAGACACAGCAGACTTCTCCAGAGAACTTTGCAAACAAAAGTGCAATGCGGCACCACTGTCCTTGACCTCCTTAAGTTCGTGGATAATTATATAGCCCTGGGGATCTGCTTCCGCTGATCAAGAAGAGTCCAGCTGCATCTCAAGCAGATGTTCTGTGAACGCTGTGTTTATCAGGGCGGCTATGAGATGATGAGGCCTCCAGCAAAAACCAACCTAATTACCTGAAAACGGCATCTCATAGAAGAAATACTTGCAAATCCAATCTAGTTTTGTCATTGATCTATGTGTGAATTGCAAAATATTCAGTAGCAAAATAGGAGCAGTCTAAAAGTCTTAGATCCAAATCTGATCTCACTACAGGTCTGGGTCTTAGAATGTTTGGTCTATTTGGGGAGCTGGCATTCCAGGCCACAGAGCTGAAGTGATCGCAGTCTTCAGGTCTTACTGCACCCTTAATCATTAGTCCATATATGAACCATCTCTTATGTCATTTCATAATTTTCCCTCAACGCCTATCCTCCCTCTCATTCTTACTCTCTCCACCAGCTGCTCCATGCAAAAAAGTGCTCAGATGTCTGCAATAAATCGTATCTAAACTTCTTCATCTGAGAAATGAATAGAATAATACCTGCCTTACTGACCTCATTATAGTTTTGAGAGTCAAAAATAGGTTGTCTAAAACCACTCATCAGAAGCACCATTCAAATATCAAATTTGATAGTTGTAATTGCTCTTCAGTTGAAAATAGTTCCTCACATTTTTTTTGCTTAAGGTTTATTTATCACCCCTTCCATCTTCCCTGGCCTGACACAATATTGGACACCAAGCGTTGGGTTCGTATCTACTGTACATTGAATTGTGCCCCCCACCCAAAAAATATGTACAGGTCCTAAGGTCTAGTACCTGTGTATATGATGTTATTTGGAAATAGGATATTTTTAGATATAATCAAGTTAAGATGACATTAAACTGGACTAGGATAGGCCCTAAATCTAATAACTGGTATTCTTATAAGAGAGGAGAATTTGCACACAAAGACCGAGGAGAGACACACAGAGACATGGTCATATGACAAATGAGGCAGAGATTGGAATGATGCATCCACAAGCCAAGTAGCACTAAGGATTGCTAATGACCACCAAAGCTAAGAAAAAGCAAGGTGGGCTCTCCTCCCAGAGCCTTCAGAAAGAACACAACTCTCCTAATATGCCAATTTTGGACAAGATCCAAAACTGTGAAAGTCCAGGCTCCATAACTGTGAAAGAATAAATTTCTGGTTTTTCAAGCCACCCAGTTTGTGGCAATTTATTACAGTAGTACTAGAACATAAACTCATCACCCCAGCCCCACCACAGTAGCACTTAGTGATTTTAGTCAAATGACTCATGAGGCCCCCATGCATATTATGCTTGAGAGGTGAATGGAGCATGGCTGAGCCTCGATTCCACAGGCTATAGAAATATAGTAGAACTGGAGCCAGACCTTAGGAATAGTCAAAAGATGAATATGCTCGCTAGTGCCCAGGAAATAAGTCTGCAATGCCATACTTTCAGTTTTATGAATGAGAAAAGCAAGGCTGCGGGCGATGACGTTCCTCAGCTCTGGTTCTACAATAAGTCAGAGGCAGAGCCAGGAGAGAGCTGGCCTCCTGAGTCTGGACTCTCTCCTCCACACGCAGGATGCCTGGGTCTATTTGGCCCGAAACATCAGGAAGATGTAAAGAACGCGGAAGGCAAAGCAACCTGTTATGTGCTGGGGCCAAGCTAGCTGCAAGGAGCAGGAGCATCGGGCTTTTGAAAGGCAGTCAGTCACTTCTCCATATTTCAGCATCAGAAACAAAGGGAGGGAGGCATTCCAGGGGTCTCGTTGGCCGGTCCACAGTTGCTTAAGAGCAGGCTCTGCTCTCCCATTAATTTCAACGCCAGCTCAGTTTGGAGGGATTGATGGCCAAGCAGCACGAAGAATGATGTGAGTTATAACTTGGCCCGGTCGTGTTCAGGCAGCAAGGGCAGAATGTTTCATTTTCTAGACTGCTGACTTTCTTTTTAACTGTCCTTCCCTGAAAACATTAATAAAGGTGACACATTGAAAAATGACCCTGTGTTTCCTGGTGGTTGAAACCTATTTGGAATCGAAAGAATGAAAGCTGAACAATTCAAGAAAATAACCTGAGAAGGCCTGCATTGTGTTAAAGAAAGAGCCCTGACTCAGGAGGCCAGGAGTCCTGCCCTATTCCCAACTTGATACAGTGTTCTGGAAGTAAATTCCCCAGCCTAGGCTCCTTCTTCCTAATCCATGAAACAGAAATAGCCCGGTGTAGCGCTCTCTCCCTGGGGCTCTGGTATCCCAATGTCTCTGAGTTCAAATTCCGTTTCCAATGCTTACCAGCTCTGTGACCTTGAGTAAATCACTCAACCTCTCTGTTCCTCTGTTTTTCAGGTTTTATCATTGGCTGGCTAGGAGAAAGAGAAGTATACCAATGGCTAAAGAGGGATGTTCTGCTTCTCATTCATAATCCAAACTTTGGTTCTCATGTGCTCCTACGTGCCTGCAGGAGGGTGAGATGGAGAAGACAGAGTCCTCAGAGCCTAAACGAAGTCATTTAGCCAAATATTAGGTCAAGGTGGCTGGATAATGTCCCCCAGTGGGTGGTGACAGATGAGCAGTGGCTTTCAGATCAGCAGCCCCACCCATTCACGAGATTTATCACAATGATTGCAGATTCTGACCTAGGTCTCCCTGCAATAGAAAAGGCAGACGAAGGGCTGGAAAGAAGGGTCACATGACCACCCCAGGCTTTCTCCAAACCCCTCCTTCCAGGGAGAAGAACTCTGTTTCCTTGCTCTCTTGTACAGGAAGAGCTTGGTTCCTTGTGACGAGGTAATGAATGTTCCTATCATTACATGAAATTTAAGGCAAGTTAATTTGAGTGTATATTTTATCTGATGACTGCAGTAATCTGTTTATTGATGGGACTGCGGGTGCTACAACAGTGGTTTTAGATGTAATCAGATCTGAGTTCTAATCCCAATTCCTTTAATAACAAAGTGCACTGGGGAATTCACTTACCTTTCCATGTCTCTGTTTGTTCATCTATAAAAGAAAGAGACAACGATGTTGTCTACTTCATATATATTTTGTGCTAGTTAAATAAAATATCCTCACTATAACAAGCACTCAACCCAGTGCCTAGAATATATATGTGACAATATAATAGCCATTATCATTATTTTATCAGGCAGACTCTTAGAAACTTTAAAAATTCATCTGGCTCACCTCCCCTTTTCATACAGAAGAATGGCTGGTGAGCCCCTATTTTATTATTTATCCTCTCTAGGGATCTTAAATTATAAATCTAATATTCCATTTCTTTACAGTCAAGCTAGTATTCCTCTTTTTCAAAAGAGATGCCTATTGCTTTAATTGAAGACCTTTTTAAATTCTTGAACCCAACAAGGACAAAAAGATTCTTAGGGTCCCACACCTAAATCTGCATGTCCTGAAGACAGTGACTCTTGTCATCCTAGTCCAGCCCCTCCTTAGAGACAAAGGACGAAATGTCTATGGAAAATGGGCCAATCTCTTAGTGGAACCTTGGAAATAATTCAAATGCCCAGCAACACCATATCAACATGGCTACATGTTCATTAAAAGTCCAGTAAATCCTCCAGAGTGTGTCCATGGGTGCCAGCCCAACTCATTTATTTAGTTACTCAGCCTTTCCATCGCCCATACATTTTTAATGCTTAATTCATGGAAGACACTATGCTTGACCCTGGGAATATAATAGTACACAAGACATTATGATCTCTGCTCTCATGATCATAGTTTCTTACAAAGTAACTAGGAAAATAATTAAATATGTAATTATAAAGAAGCATAGGAAGTGCTGTAACCCATAAATCATAAAAAATTTGGAGCCGGGCGTGGTGACGCACGCTTGTAATCCCAGTACTTTGGGAGGCGGAGACCGGAGGATCCAGGTTCTAGGCCAGCCTCAGCTCTCTCTTTCTCTCTCCATGTCTCTCTGTATCTGTCTGTCTGTCTGTCTCTCTCTCTCTCTCTCTGTCTCTCTCTCTCTAGTGAGGCCCTCCACAACTTCGTGAGACCCGGTTTCAAAATAAAGTATAAAAAATAGGGCCGGGGGTATAGCGTGGAGGTAGAATGCCCCTGGGTTCAATCCCCAGTACCGCAAAACAAAACAAAACAAAAATTTGGTAGATATGAGACTGAGACTGCAACCTTAGAAGAAGACAAGGAAGAGGAGAAGGAGAAGGAGGAGGAGACTAAGATGTCAAAAAACTAGAGAGAGGTGATCACTGGGATCAAATGTTGGTAAAATGTCATGATTTAGTATGTACCAGAGTCAATGATGATCATGGAAAGGGAATACTTGGAGTAGAAAAGGCAAATGCAGGTAAGAGTAGCCTGAGTGCTGATGAAGGCATAAAGAAATGGACGTGGCAAACAGAGACAACTCTCTCAACAGGTTTGTCAGTCTCCCTTCCTCATACACAGTGTGATGACAAGTCCCATAGAGAGTGGAAGAGAGTAGAGAGACAGGAGAGAGAAGACTTTGAGTTGAAGGAGGTTTGCTTATTAACTTTTAAAAGGGAGAGACTCGAACATGATTAAATGCTAAGGATTGGAATCAGAAATGAGGAGGAAATTAATGATACAGTCAAAAGAATGTATGATCTTTTTAAAAGTAAAGTCTCAAGGAATTTGGAGAAGAAATATTTGGGGGACATGAATGAGTCACATTAAAGAAAGCTGATTTTCTCCAATTACAGGAGGGAATGAAGAAAGTCAGGGGTCAGATCTTAGTAGCTAAAGCTACTGTATTAGTCAGGGTTCTCTAGAGTAACAGAACTCACAGGATATGTATAGTATAAAGGGGGACTTATCAAGTCAACTCACAGTCCAAAATGGTGTAGTCCCTAGTGACCATCTGCATGCAGAGAGCCAGAGGAACAAGCAGCTGGTTGAGGGGTCAGAAAGCTGAAGTCGCAGAATGGGAGCAACTAGTAATGCAGTCCCAGTCCAAGATGGAAAGATGAAAGTCCAGTCTGAACAGCAAAAGGCTCTGAAGTCCAGTATCTCAGGCGAGAACAGACACGCTTCCCTTACAAGGAACTATACGTGTCACCACGCCGCTTCCTCCTTCCTCTCTTCTGGGTCCCCAGCCTATCATAACCGTGCTGCTCACACTCAGGATAGGACTTCCCTTTCAATCTAGCCTTCCACATGCCAATCATCTCATTAACACACCCAAAGTCACATAATCTTAGATGTTTATAATCCATTCAAGTTAACAATCCTGATTAACTATCATACCTACTAAGGTACTTAGGAAAGCTGTATAAAAATTATACCGATTCTCTACCATCCCTCCCAGGAGATAGAAGCAAAGGGAATGCTTCTTGGTTCATTTTATGTAGGCAATATTACTCTAATACAAATCAAGTCAAAAACATTATAAGAAAAGAAAACTACAAACCAATATCTCTCATGAACATCAATGCAAAAAAATTCTCAACAAGATATTAGCAAATAAAATGTAACAATACATAAAATGAATTACACACTATGACCAAGTAGGATTTGGTCCAGATATGCAATAACATTTGAATATCAATTAATTTAAAACTATCACATCAATAGACTATGACCATATTAACAGATTCAGAAAAAGCATTTGACAAAATCCAACATTCACTCATAATAAAAACCTGCTGGCAAATTAAGAATAGACAGGAAAGAACAGCTACAAAAAAAGTTATAGCCTCCATCACTCATAATGGTGCCACTAAGATCAATAAGTAGGAAAAGATGTGCCCTTCATCAATCCTATTCACCAACATAATGGAATCCCTAGTTAATGTAATAAGACAAGAAAAGGAAGTGAAGGGTATACAGATTGGGGAAAAATAAATAAAATTATCTTTATGTGTAGATGGCATGATTACTGATATAGAATACCCCCAAGGAAGCCAGGTGTGGTGGCGCAGGCTTGTAATCCCAGTATTTGGGAGGCTGAGACTGGAGGATCCGGGTTCGCAGCCAGCCTCAGCTACTTAGTGAGGCCCTCTGCAACTTAGTGAGACTCTGTTTCAAAATAAAGAATAAAAAATAGGGCTGGGGGTATATCCCGGAGGTAGAATGTCCCTGGGTTCAATCCCCTGTACCACAAAAAAAAAATATCCCAAGGAACCAATAGCCATAAAATTCCTAGAACTAACAACTAATAAGCAAATATACCAAGGTCATGGGATATAAGATTAATATAAAAAGTCAATTCTTTTCCTATATATTAGCAATGACCAAATAAGATTTTGAAATTAAAAAGTTAATATCATTTACATTAGCATAAAATGAAATACTTAGATATAAATCTAACAAAATACATATGAGAACTTTAAATTTAGAAGGAAAACAACAAACTTCAGATAAAAGAAATCAAATATCTAAATGAGTGGAGAGTTATTTCATGTTCATAAATAGGAAGAATCAAAACTGTGAAGATGTCAGTTCTTCCCAAATTGATCTATAGATTTAATGCAATCAAAATCAAAATCTCAGCAAGTGATTTTTGTGAATATTGACAAACTGATTCTAAAGTTTACATGGAAAACAGAAGACCCCATAATAGCCAACACAAAGAAAAAAATGTCAGATAATAACACTATCCAACTCCAAGACTTACCATAAAGCTAGAGTAATCAAGACAGCATGGTATTGGCAAAAGAATAAACAAATAGATCAATGGAACAGAATAAAGAGCTTAAAAATAAACCCACACAAATAAAATCAACTGATCTTTCAAAAATAACAAAGCAATTCGGTGGAGAAAATAAAACCTTTTCAACAAGTGCTGTGGAATAAATGACATCTATACATAAATAATAATAATAATAATAATAATAATAATAATTTAGACACTGCCCTTACACCTTTCAAATAAATTAACTTCAAATGGATCATAAACTGGAATGTAAAACACAATACTATAAAACTCCCAGAAGATATCATAGGAGAAAAATCTAGGTGATTTTAGACTTGGCAATGATACTTTAGCTAAAAACCCAAAGGCATGGTCCATGAAAAAAAAATATTGATAAAGTGGACTTTATTAAAATTGAAAACTTATGCTATGAGTCAGATATTTTGGATGCAAAAACAAGCCATAGACTAGGAGAAAAATTGCAAAACACATTTTATAAAGTTCTGGTATCCGAAATATACAAAGAACTCTCAAAACTCAACAAGGAAACGATCCAATTAAAATATGGACAAAAGGTTTGAACAAACACTTCAACAAAAGAAATATGGATGGAAAATAAGCATATAAACATGCTCAGCATCATATGAGATTAGGGAATTACAAATTAAAACAACAGTGAGATACTGCTACACACTTATCAGAAGAGGCTAATCTGAAACTATAGCAACCATTAGTTCAGAAGAGAAAAGCAGCTGATTGTATTAGGACTATTGGTCTCTTGACAGAAATACATCTCAGACAGGTGAAGTGAAATGGGCATAGACTGGTTAGCATAGCTGGAAAAGATACCTAAGTAGCTTGTACGATAGAAGAATGAGTCTCAGGAACCAGAGTCTCATTTTGCAAGAACCTTTTCTTGCTTCATTGTCTCATTTCTGTTTGCCCTTTATGTCTTCATTCTACAGGGGTCTCTGATGAGTAACCTGAACTAATAGCAACTTTCTTCCTATTCTAAGATTCTGAATAATTGAAGAATCAAAAGAAACAAACAAAAAGCCTTATGGGAGAACTAAATATCACCATTATTACCAAGAAAGTCTAGATGAGAGGATGTTTCTTAGTATGGAAGGCAAACAGACTGTAAACTTTAGAATTAGGCATATTTACTTACCCAAGCAAGACCGCATTGGGAGGGCTTTTCTGTGTCTTTTGTGCAGCTGGTTTCCAAAGAAAGAAGGACAGGAAAGGGGGGAAGAGCTCATCTCCCACCCTGTCCCTGAGGAGCAGAGCGCAATGTGAGACTTTGTGGACCCAGTTAGTCTTCCCACAATTACCAGTCTGATGTAGCCCAGCTTCACTGAGACAGAGTGAGAGAAGGATGAAAAGGTAAAGAAAGAATAGAGTTAAGGAAAATTCCTTCTTTATGGCAACCAGAAGAGTGGAGTCCAGGTCCTTCCCCTCCAACTTCTCTGGAGTCTAGCTTTCTTCCTGTTGTGGAAAGATGACACCAGCAGCCCAGACATCTTTCTTCCTAGCTCAGAACTTCCAAGAAAATGAAAACAATGTTCTCCCAAAGACCTTGTAACAACTCCGCAAGGTATATCTGATTGGCCTTTCTTAGACCACCTGCCCAATCCCAATACATTCCGCTTTGTTCCAGACAATGTGATCTGTGGGTTAATCAAGCCTGAATCAAGTGCTCATCCCTGAGTTTAGACAAACGGCCAATTTCCAAAAGAAAGGGAATATGAAAATTTGATGAACAATCTGTAATTCTCACCATTTTGAATAGCAGTGGCTTCAAAAATATACAAATGTTGTTACATCTGACCTCTAAATCCACCCTACGATAAATCAAAAGAAAAAGTATAGTACCTATAATTAAGATTGAATGGTCCAGCACATAGGTACTGAATAAATTTTGGGTGGATAAATGGGGGAGGGAGGGATGTGCCCTTTTTCATTTTTTTTTTTTTTGCAGCACCGGGGATTGAACCCAGGGGCGTTCTACCTCCACGCTACACCCCCGGCCCTATGATTTATACTTTATTTTGAAACTGGGTCTCACGAAGTTGCAGAGGGCCTCACTAAGTAGTGAGAGAGAGACAGGGAGAGAGAGAGAGAGAGAGAGAGAGAGAGAGAGAGAGAGAGAAATAGAGAGAGAGAGAGAGAGCTGAGGCTGGCCACGAACCCGGATCCTCCGGTCTCCGCCTCCCAAAGTACTGGCATTACAAGAGTGCACCACCACGCCCAGCCCAATGTGCCCTTTTTCAGAGAGAAAAAAAATAATCAGAGAGGTTAAAAATGTTGCTCAAGTTTACATACATGGTAAATGGAGGACCCAGGATTCAAGTCCAGGCCTACCAGCAAGATCCCCTGTCTCTGTCTAAGGGATTATGATTAATTAGTGGCAGAATTTAGATGGTTAGTGCTCATCAGTAGAATCCATATCACCCCTGATAAGTCTATCCTTGTCTCCTACTATTTCTTCTAATATTTACCCACTCCAAACACTGAAATTCTTAAGAATAGTACTTCTGCTCTGGATCCTAACTTCTCCCTTCCGTGTGTGTGTGTGTGTGTGTGTGTGTGTGTGTGTGTGTGTGTTGTTTCTGGGGATTGAATCCAGGGGCATCCTACTTTTGAGATACACCCCCAGTCCTATTTTATTTTTTTATTTTTAAATAGGTTCTCACTAAGTTGCTGCGTGTCTTGCCAAATTGCTGAGACTATCCTCAAACCTGTGATCCTCCTGTCTCAGCCTTCCAAGTACTAGAACTACAGGTACCCACCACCACACCAGGCCTGAGTCTTATATTTTAAGATTATGATTTGACAGATACTGAGTGAGGCTCAGGAACCTGCAGTTTAGCCACAGTTATGAAGTGGAGCTCATGCAGTGATCTGCAATGCCACCAAGCCTAGTCCCCACCCCCCTCAGGAAACAAAGACATCCTCTTCACTCTGCCTTCCAAATTGTGTCCAGGTTCCTCTTATTGGTAAAGTCTACTGAGAATGATTCAAAAAAAAAAGCTATAGTAGTGCTGCATGGACCACACAGTCCAACACAACACACACACACACACACACACACACACACTCCTCTGTATCTAATTTCAAGGGATACATGTATGTCCTCCCCAATCCATGGATGATCACTGATTAGGAATCATCAGAATTAAGCAGAAAATGTCCAACAACAACAAAAAATCCAACTTTAGAACAAGACATAGAATAAATCATTGCCTACACTGCATACTTATGTTTCAATTTCAGTTCTAAGGTTCCTGCCAATGGGTACTTCAGATGTTTCTTACAGACCTCTAGATATGAGAAATGTGCTTCTCTGAATATGTGGACTATGTACATCTGTCTCAAATCCATTTGACTGTAGCTTCTACCCACTGGTCCTGGTTTAATGCCTAAAGCACACATATTTCAAATCTAATCGTTATTCCAAGTGGCAGTCCTGCAAATCTGTGAAGTCACCAATCATGTTCGTTAATTCATCTCTCTCCCAGCTATTACCAACATGGCTCATTTCACATGGTTGGAGTCTCTTGACCCTCCCAGCTCCTTCTTATTTGCTCAGTAAATATTGGATATCTCTGGTTACAATAAACCAAATGTTTTACTCAGGAAAAAACCGAACATTTTGATTTCTGGTACTGGCTCTAAAACTTAGCTCTAAGTAATCTTAGGGAACTGTATCTCATTAACACCATCAGAAGGTTTGGTTAGTTTCTAAATTCCATTTTGTGGCACCATCTCTCTTCTTTCTACATCTCTTTCTCCTTTTCCCCTCGCCATGGAATCATCATGCTTCCCTCTTTCTTTCTGTCCCTTTGGCTCTCTCTCATCTTGCAGGATCTCTGTGTTTCCCAGATTCTGTTTTCCTTGTCTCCTAATACTTCTCTGCCTCCTTTTCTGTTCTTTGATCTTCTGTCTCCCTGTGTTTTTCTGACCGTGGGGGGCAACATATGGACAAGGGCTTGTAGGAGGGGAAAAAATATTCAATCAGGATAGGGCCTCTCTGAGTGAGATTTTCTGCAGCCGATGGAAAGTTTTCTGCCAGCCAAAGTCAGTTCCATTAATAGGCTCTATCCATCCATAGTCCCAGACCATAGCCTCCTCCAACCTAGCAGGTGATAGGAGATGTGGGAAGCCAGGGGTACAGGAAAAGTTCCTGTGCCAAGAGCTAATGGCCTATGAAATGAAAATGCTTCTCCCACCTGCTCCGCATGGCCACCTCACAGTGGGGACTTGCAGCTGGCCCGGACCAATGCTGAGGGAAAGCAGGAGGAGACTTGTCCCAGATCTGAGTCAACAGAGGAGACTGTGTGAGTCTGCCAAAAGCAGACAGCTCAGGCCAAGATTATTCCCGCACCAGTATCATCCAGCCCTCCAAATATACCATAGCATGAGGTCCGAAGGACCCACGGAGTCAGCAGACCTGAGTTTGACTCACAGCTCAGCCACTAATCCACTATGACCTTGGGGAGGGCAGAGTCCCTGTCTGGGCCACCAAGTTTTCATCTACAACGGTAAGAGCACAAAGCCCTCATCTATGTCTAGACTTGTTTTAATTGTGAGGTTATAAAGGGATTTGGCCGGTTTTGTTTTCCTATAATTTTGGTATCTACTGCCCATCCCTAAGCATTTATGGTGCTTTTCCATACTATTGAGAAGCCAAACAAGAAAGAAAAAGTAAGGAAATGAGAAATTTTGAGAAAGACACATATTCCCCCATTCTTACATAGAAATCTAAGAAGTTACAAAGCCTGCAGAAGCTTCAGCTGCCTTCTTTGAGCTGTGTAGATACGTGATCTGCTGCTTATGTCCCTAAAGCCCTGCTTTATTTCAGCATACTAAATGGACCACTCGCAGTGCCCACCTCTTCTGTGTCACACTACTGGCCCATCTGTAGCTCCCTGCTCCGGAAAGGAGCACCACCAGGGTGTTTACTGGGGAAGCAGGGGTTCTAACTGAACGAGAAGGAAATCTGACCCAAGAGGTCCTCACTACAGGCTGCTCAGTGATCCTTGTGGTAGCCTTGAACAAAGGCCTAAAAGAGGAAAAGAGTAATTAGCTAAGCCAATTATACAAGTGCCCTCTGAAATTCAGTGTGAAGTCTATGGAGAGGATAGACCAGCCACAAATGAGAGAACAGAGCAGAGACATGGAACGAAATGGAGGTGATTAGAGGGAGGTCATCCGGTTCATGAGAAAGACAGGGATCAGGGGTCCTGCACCCAGGCAGCTCCCAGCAGCATCCTAGGCAGCAAAATTTCAATCTGCGAATGACCTTTGTTTTGCTTAAGGCATCTTGAAGAAGCGTGCTACCAGCAACCCAAAGAGCCTCACAGTGAGAAGGACATTCTAGCCGCAGGGTTGGCACCAAATGTCTTTCCTTAAAAGTTTGAGCATGTAAGCACCCAGAGGTGCCAGCGGCATGGCCTCTAGAAAAGAGCATGAAACACTACCTTCAGGAAACCCAGACGATTTTAGTGTTTCCCCCACCTGGAGAATGTTGGGTTTAACAATTTAAAGGATGCCATTAGACACATTAACTAGTCTGACTCTCCATTTTATAGTATAGTGGGTTTGGGGGGTTCTTTTTTGTTGTGTTTAATAATTAAAGGGCACATAGGTGAAACTAGATATCAAGTCTTAAGAAGCAGTATTGAGATGTGTAGGTTTCTCTTTATTAATTCCATATCTCCCTATAAATGATAGAACTTTATTTCTATATGTATTTAGATGTTGTATCACATCTATAATATATATAACATATATTCATATATATATATACATATATATATATATATATATATATATATATATTCTATATATGTAAGTGAGAAAGGACAGATATGAGAAAATGTGGGTTGACCAGACAGTTTCAAGAAGTTAGAAGCTGAGCCAAGAATGAAGACTGATTATCAAGGCCATTTGAACAGAAATCCCAGGTATAAAGTATTTTCCAAAAAGGGAAAGTTGATTGCATAGTCTGAAGCTCCTTTCTCCTGCAAGATAAAGCCTTTGGATAATGCTTCCCATTATTATGAAATGGTACAGTAAAGTAAGTAGCAACAGGAAGTAGGAACCAGAGAGTGAACAATACTCAATGGTCATGGATGAAAGAAGGAAGGGACCAGGGAAGGAGGAGAGGGGAAAGAGGAAAGGAGTGGACCCTCTTTCTGTATTGTTGAGCCCTGAACCCAAGATTCTGTTCATCAAAACTGCAGATCATGAGCACACTGGAGAGGCGAAGGCTTCCAACAGAGTAGCTCCAAATCCGCCAGCTCCTACAGGTTACCAGGGAAGAGAGCAGACCACCTGAGGGGTGATTGGGAAAATAGCCTTTTGGTGGACTTCAATTTGATGCTAATGATTTGAGGCCTTGTAGCATCCCCCTGCGTGACTTGAATTTATTACCAGAAGTCTGAGTCAGGTGAGACAGAAAACACTAGACTTCTCATCTACCTTAGCTAGTTTGAGTTAAGGCCCTGTCATATGTTAAAAAAAAAAATCTCTTTTTTTTTAGGTTTGTGAACTTGAAAAAATAAATTCAGCTACTCATTTATACTGGGGCAATAATAATAGCCTAGAGAGCTCTTTTGAGGAATGAGCAGGCTACACAGCCCAGGGTTGGTGCAGAGCTTGAAGCAAGAAGTGTTGGTTCCCTTTTTCTGGTGCTGTGTCTTTCCTGCTTGACTGAATGTTCCAGAAAGCACCAAACTACGTCTTACTCCCTTTCCAGTCACATTTTCTGTACATGGTAGGTACCAGACAGTTTTATTTGATTTGTTGATGATGAATACCGGAAGAGGCAATAGTGGAATTTAAAAAAGGACAGAGTGAAGAAGAGGAGCAGGAAGAAGGTTTTTATATGTTTAATTATTAGTGTGTGTGTGTGTGTGTGTGTGTGTGTGTGTGTGTGTCTGGGATTGAAGCCAGGGCCTCACGTGTGTGAGGCAAGTGCTCTACCACTGAGCTGCATCCCCTCTCCCAGGGAGGCATTTTTTGAAAACAAGTGTTTAGACATTTTCATCATCATTGTGTTTGAGCAGAATTTGAAAAAAATGTCAAATGCTACTTCCTCTCCTCACCACAAAAACAAATATCCAACAAGCATTAATAAAAGAGCCCTGAATGAGGAAACCAGCAAAAATAGAGCTGCAGTCATTACAAGTATGTGTTTTTTGTTGTTCCTACAAAAACCATAGGGAAACTGAGCAAATCTACAGAAGCCAGCCTGTCATCTTTTCCATGGCACTTTACAGTGAACAAATCACTTTTCCAGTGTCGTAACATCTGTCTTCACAAAAATAAAAGTATAGATCCAAGCAGGGATGTTTGATCTATACCAAGTTTATCAAAGCTTGGTGTCCGTTATAAAATTAAAACATGTTCAATCACCAGAAATAATGTATGATCAAAAATGAAGCAAAAGAAGAAAAATATAGCAATTAATTATATTCTCTCCCACTCAATCTCATCCCCACCCTACTCTGAGGCAATTATATGTTGATGGATTTATTCCAAGTGATGGATTTGTAAATGTTTTTACATCATTAAGATCGCAATGAAGCCGGGCGTGGTGGCGCACGCTTGTAATCCCAGTACTTTGGGAGGCGGAGACCTGAGGATCTGGGTTCTTTGGGAGGTGGAGACCGGAGGATCTGGGTTCGCAGCCAGCCTCAGCTCTCTCCCTCTCTCTCTCTCTCCTTGTCTTTCTCTCTCTCCTTCTACTTAGTGAGGCCCTCCGCAACTTCGTGAGACGCAGTTTCAAAATAAAGTATAAAAAATGGGCCGGGGGTGTAGCGCGGAGATAGAACTCCCCTGGGTTCAATCCCCGGTACCCCCCCAAAAAAAAAAGATCACAATGAAAATAGTGTCCTAGAACTTACTTTTCTCATTTAATGTTATTGCCTATTCAGGGTCCCAAGTTTCTATAATTTTCATAAACATCAAGCATATTTACTGAACCATTTCTCTATTGTTGCGTATTGATTACTTTCAATTTTTAACTTTCGTACATTCACAAATTGTATACTGTTATGCTGATCTATATGTAGCCATATATATATATATATGTATACATAATAGTCCTAGCTCAAGTTGCTGTAACAAAATACAATAGACTGGATGGCTTAAACAACAGAAATTTATTTCTTACAGTTCTGGAGACTGAGAAGTCCCAAAGATGGGGTTTGGCTTCTGGTGAGGGCTCTCTTCCTGCTTGGTAAATAGATGTCTTCTTACTGTTTCCTCACATGGCAAGCAGTGGGGGAGGAGATGGGGAGAAGAAGCAACGTCTGTCCTGTCTCTTCTTACAAGGGCACTAATTCCATCATGAGGGCTCAGTGTTCATGATCTCATCATGGCCTCACCTCCTCATACCATCTCAAAACCTACAACCTAATGGATGGTTTGGTGATAACTGTTTTAACAGCTGGCCAAGGTGGGCATGGGGAGGGTGGAAGGAAGTCCTATTTTGCAGCATTTGCCAATTTCTGTGGTATTCCTGCCATGGCTGATTTCATTACCTATTTCCAAAGTCCTACTCTTTCTCAGTTAGTGATATGAATCAGCCTCAGTTGTACTAGAAAAAAACCACAAGACCAGTCTCTACATTTGATGTTTGCTTACACCAGCCCTGTGACTAAAAGCAATAGGAGAGTACCTTAGGGCAGTCATAAAAGTCCATGAACAGAAAATTTAACTCTGAGCCACAGACAGTTTTTTCCGTTTTTCCGATGCTAATGAAACTTAAGCTTTGGGGTTCTTCACTTGCATGTGCTTCTTCTAAATATACATATATTTGCATATCTAATTTTGTAGTCAGAATCTTGCATGCTTTTCTTAAAGAGAGCAACCTAAACTGTATAAATCCCACCCTCTATCCCTGCTTGATCTTGTCAATTCCTTGTCTTTAACGTCTATACACTGTGTAACATAGCCAGTCCACACTTATTACTTGTGACTCACCTGTGACTCTTGTTAAAATGTAGACTCAGTAGATGGTATGCAGGACCTGAAATTTTGCATTTCTAATAAAGCCCCAGATAATGCTGATGCTGATGTTCCATAGATCACACTATTTCTATCCAATAAACACAGCCTTCAAAGCATCTGCCACCAAATTTAGCAAAGTGTTTAACTTAACTACCCATTTTGCAACTGAGCACAATTAACTACCACTGTTCCATCATCCAGTGCTAACCATATTCTCACTGCCTTCAAACCCAACCTGGTCAGAGCCCTAGCAATCCCAAATTTCCTTTTTCTGTGGTCAGTTGCTTACAATCATGCCTGATATTAATTCCTTTAATGTATTACTTAGTTGAAAACAGCAGAGCTCATTTTAGTTAAAATAAAGAAGTTTATGGATAGGGTATGAAGTACCCTTATAGAAGTCCGAGGATTAAAGCATAGACACTATTCTAACAGGAACAGCTAAGCCAGGAGGTATGATGGATTTTTCTGTTGAGCACCCCGATATCTCAGCTTGCCACCACTTAGCATCTATGGTGCTAGAGACCAGAAGTCAGTCCTCACATCCTGGGGAACAAAACATCTCAACCTCCATGTGCACCAAAAGATCCAACATCTCCACCTCTGGCTTGCACCTCACATGGCTTAGTCCCCCTTCCAGGTCTCTGGCTACCTGGGCTACAAGGGGTCTGAAAATGTAGTGCTTGGCTCGCTGCCTCTACAGAATAAGAGTGCGTGCATCTGCAGAATCTGGACACTCAACAAGTAATCTTGAATAAATGACTGCATTCGTATACTCATGGTTGCTGACCTCCATCAAAGTATCAGTTGATGGATAGTCATGGATCATCATGTGAAGGCAGAGCCAGGGTCAGCATGACCATCCATCTCTAAAGTCCATTGCCCAGTGATGATGACAGACTCTGGGTCCCTTCAATTCTACTTCTCAGAGAGAATGAGTTTTCACTAGCTAGCCAAGAGATTGAGTCCCCCTGGACCCAGTGCCCAGCTGTGGAGGGTAAAGTAGTAAAAGTCCAACATCCCAAACATGTGTCTTCTGGAAAAGGAAATTTCTGAAAGAAAAAGACTTTGAAGTAAGAAAATTACCCTGGAGCCTATTGGCTGTAAAATTGGAACTGGTTTTGAAGGAGAAATAGGCATTCTCGAAGTGTAGATGAATGGCAGAGGTTTGCTCTTCCATTTAGTTCCAAATGTGTTTGCTAATATTTGCCTCTCCAAAAACTTTAAGAGCAATATTATCCCTCCTTCCACTGACTGCACTCAACTCCAAAATAAATGAAAAAATAAAGACATAAACAACTCTTATGGCTGTCCTCATTCTCCTTAGTTTTCTACTTTTCCATGAACCATATAACAGTTCTTAGGCATTTTATTAAAAGTTTCTCTATCAATAAAATGGGGATAATTTGACTGACTTCTTTTGAATAATAGAGAGAAGCCAATAGTAGGATGCATGTGAAAATACATAGCGAACCCTAACACCACTACATAAGCACAAGTGATTAAAAATGGTGATGGTCTTTGTAGCACAGATCTTTCTGAGACACTAAAGATGCTTCTTGACATCCATTAATTAATCCCTGTGTGTCCTTCAGATGGTAAAGGACATGCTATGAGATGTGGCTCTAGAGAAGGCAGCCAAGTCTCAGCGAGCGTCACCACTGCTGTCTGTGCTGGCTCAGCAAGTCTGCTCTGAAGCTCAGCCAGATGCCAAGATCCTCACTTCTGATCCCTTGCTGTGGCTTCCTGCACAATCAAGCTTTGTTCCTGTGACTGCTACAGATGCAAACCAGAGAATAGCCCCAAATGCTCGCTACATTTCACCTGCTTTTGCCTTCTCCTGAAGGTCAAGAACATTAAGGCTGGAAAGAACTTAGATTTTCTAATATTTTCCAAACCTCAGTTCTTCCTGTCTCAGGCAATGGCACTGGCAGTTGCTCAAGCCAAAAATCCGGTACTTCTCCCTCTTTCTTCACCCACCTCTTGCCTATCAGTAAGCCCTATTGGCACCACCTACAAATTACATCTAAATATTATCACTTATTTCAGACTCCATGGCTATCCCCTTGCACTAAGCAAGCCCATCATCTTACCTGGACTACTTCAATGCCCTGATAAGTAGACTCTCTGTTAATACACTTGCCCCTGTAATCCATTCTCCAGAAGCAGCTAAAAGTGGTCTTTTAGCCAGGCGTGGTGGCGCACACTTGTAATCCCGGTACTTTCGGAGGTGGAGACCGGAGGATCCGGGTTCACAGCCAGCCTCAACTCTCTCTCTCCCTGTCTCTCTCTCTCTCTCCCTCTCTCTACCTAGTGAGGCCCTCCGCAACTTCATGAGACCCGGTTTCAAAATAAAGTATAAAAAAATAGGGCCGGGGGTGTAGCGCGGAGGTAGAATGCCCCTGGGTTCAATCCCCAGTACCGAAAAAAAAAAGTGGTCTTTTAAAAATAAAATTAGCTCAGAGCATCTTTCTACTTACAGTGCTGTAATGATGTTCTATTGTAATTAGGCTAAAATCCAGAATCTTTACAATGGTCGCCCCTGCCTCCTTCTCTAGTAACTCCCTTTTTTATGTAGTTTTGTTGGTACATTGTAATTATGCATTAGAGTAAGGTTCAAAGTGATACAAACATACATGCATACAGCACTTGGTGTGTTTCAATCCAGATACTCTGCCCCCTCCCTGTATAGGTTAGTGAGATCAGTAGTGATACCTTCATCTATGGTCATAGCATTATTTTAACTGTTTCTTCCTCAGTCCTCCTTTTTCCCCTGTCCACCTCCCTCCCTCAATTCCCTTCCACTATTCTACTGGGCTCTCTCCTCATTTATCTGAAGTCCCTTTTTTTTCCTATTCCTTTTATCCCCTCCAAGCATTTTAATTTCCTTTCTGTTTCTTAAATAGGCCAAGCTTTTTACAACCATGCACTTTATACCTTTAATTGTTCCAGCTTTCACAGGGTAGGCACTAAATAAGGTGATGGATGAATGGATGGTTGGATGGATGGATGGATGGATGGATGGAAAATAGTGACTCCTATGACCTCTATGGTTTTCTTCTCACAAAAAAACTCACAAAAGTCCACTATTTGTGGACTAAAAGCTTTAAGGAAATTGAATCAATAAACTCAAGGGAAGTCAGAGGATAGGAAAATCCAATATTTAATAATTCTGAGAATGAGAGGTCAAAAGACAGGTAGTTGCTCAGTTGGCCTGGCCATTAGGGATAAAATACTGAGATCTTCCCAAACAGAAATCAGAGACTATACTGAAGGAGAGAGATTGATAAAGCCAAGGGAAGTCTAGATAGACTCAAGGACATGGGGTTCTCTCCCAAAACAGCACTTCTGTTCCCTCTTAATTAACTACTGGACTGTAGCTCTGACATTGATGGAGCTTCAGAGCCCCTAAGAAGCCATTACTCCCTTTCCAATAAGATAGGTGGAAACGCTGAGCTCACTCTCCGTTATAGAAAGCAGCTCAAGATGAAGGATCATCTTGAGTTTTGGACTTATACACGTTGCTATTTCTTTCTCATTTCTTAAGTGTAGATTACATCAAGTCGTAGCACTTAATTGCACTCTAGTAAAACGTTGTCCTAGGCCATGGACCACAGAAAGTAGTCCAAGAGCCTAGTAATTATTGGCTTCTGAGAAAGCCTGCTAAGATTCCACAAGCTCCCCTGCTCCTACATGCCTCCCTCATCCTCCCCTAAACTTTAGTGAATCTAGAGGATGATCCTAGGACTGTGAACTAGAAGAATCCTTCGAGTGACAAAGCAACAGAGCTCTAAATTACCAAGCTCACTTCTTTTTTCTACTTTGGAGGATATTCTATAACTTCCTAAAGTAGAATGGACAAACTCAAGAGCCTGAAGGAAAACCCCGAGTGGACTCTGAACTCTAACTTCATTACCACCTAGCTGTGCAGGCTTGGGAGCCCATTGCCCTCCCAAGGATCTTATGTGATAAAGAAATAAAATGTGACTTGGTGGAAGAAATAAGAGGACCATATGTAAAGGCACTTAATGTGGTCCCTGGCATATAGCAGTTATTTATTTTGTTTATAGATCATGCCTTCCCCAAGCCCTATTATCAAGACCCCCTTTCAAAAGCATAAGCCTAGATTTGTGGCCAGGTATAAAATAACCAGCTCTTCCATTCCTAAACCTGCTTTACAATGAGCTGCCATCATGGCTGGAGCTTTCTTTCATTTCTTATATACCGCAAATAACTATTAATGTGAGAACAATATATGTCAGGAGCCAGAACACTTGGATTCTGAGCCCCTTTGGGCCCTTACTTACCATATAACCTGTGACAATGAACATAATCTCTCTGTGCCTTGATCACCATGTTGTAATGATACAGTCACCCACATGGAATTGTTGTGAGGATCTAAATGAGGTGACCCAGACATTGTAAGCCATGTATGAGAAAGAATTTGAATATGTGAGATCTTTGCTACATAAAGTAAGCTTTATTGAAGTACCCTCCACTAATCCTGTCTTCTGTCTTTCACCGGGATGATTACACCTCTGTAGCCCAGTATATCAGCACAAACTTGTGGTGAGGTAAGATCACCCTGGGGTGGAGCTCAATGATGCAAAGGACAGATGTGGAAGTCAACCCTCAAGTGAATAGAAGGAATGACCTTTCCTCCATAGATCTTGGATTTTTTCCAAACTGTATTTCAGAGTCCAGAAGTCTGATCTGTGTACCTAGGCTGTGTGTTTAGATGGTAACCACCACCAAGAACAGGTATGGGGAAGGACGAGTTGGGACCTCAGCATCTCAACCAGCATGCCATACTTTACAATTCAGGTTGCTTACCTACGTGCTGTTCTATATTTATATCCTCTTGTTATTTTAAGTTGGCTATGGTAAATATATTTGCCTTACATGCCAACTCTACTCTGCAGGTAGAGGTTGCTTTAATAGCAGAGAATTGAGAAAAAGTCCAAAGCTGCATCTGAATTTACTAAAAAATGTGGCCATGATTGATTAGTACTGTCTGCCATGTACGAAAAAATTGGAGAGTGGAGCTATTTGGGTGCATGGACCTATGCTTCCATGATCTGTACAGTCCTATTTCTGTGTCCCTGCCTTGATTCAGCACATCATCAGAAGCAAAGAAGAAGCCAGGCATAAATAATGCCTGTGACCCAAGCTGACCTGATAGGGACCTGTCTCTCCACAAAATAATGCTCTTATCTTACCATGCAATTCAAGGCAATTTTCTCAAAATATTTATGATGTGTAAAGTACCTTGAAAATTGCCTTGAATTGCATGGTAAGATAAGAGCATTATATATGAAGTTTAATTGTTATCCTATCTCCACCCCAGCTTTCATATGTAGCTAGCATTCTATGACCTCCGCCACCAGGATCTCGAAATCTTGGCTTCTAAGATTTAAAGAGCTGCAGCATAGGATCAAAACAGAAGCTCATTAAGAGCACACCATTTGGAGTTAGACTGCCTGACATTAAATACTGGCTCTGCTCTTTACCTGGTATGTGGGCAAGTTATTTAACCTCTCTATACCTCAATTTTCTCATATTTCAAGCATGTAAAACAAGATTCCTTCCTTTAGAGAGCCTTGAAGATCATATGAAATATGTAAAACTTGGAATAGTGCCTAGTACCCAGTAAGCACCCCATAAATGTCAGCTGCTATTATTCTAAGGAAGGATACTAGCTAAAAAAAAATACTCCTTTCTTGCCTTCCATGGCTTGATTTAAAAAATAATCTGATGAGAAAAGAAAAAAAGGATTAGAAAGGCTATAACAGAGTTAGATCTTGGTGGAATCTTTGAGAACAGTTCTCTTACCCCATCCCCCACACACACATTTGGAGTTAGCACCAAGAACGAGTAAGGAGGTCTACAAGAAGAAGGAGGAGGAGGAGGAGGAGGAGGAGGAGGAGGAGGAGGAGGAAGAGGAAGAGGAGGAGGAAGAGGAGAAGGAAGAGGAGGAAGAGGAGGAGGAAAGAAAAAAATACGGAGAGAAAAAATGAAAAAAGATTTCAGAGCATCTTGTGCTCCCTTCCAGGTACTGCACTTACTCCACAAGTGGGAGCCCTAGAAAGTGTGTCCCCAAAGTGGCCCTCCTACCTGAGCAAAAGTGGGCAGGACTAGTCCAAAATGGAGCTGCAGAGAGCCCCCGCTGCTCTCCTGCAGCCACTGAGAAGGGGAGGGAGCCTCCTGTTCCCACCTTGCCCAGGAGCCCACACAGTGAGAGCAGATGAGAGTCCTTGACTCAGGACAAAGGAAAGACAGTTGGTCATAACGAGACTGTAGACAACTCCACAGAGTTATTTTGTGTGTGAGGTGTGGGCTACTGGAAGATCATAGGTCTGAATGGGGGTTGGGGATTTGGGAGAATAGGGAGGTTTAAAGTGTTTAGGAGCAATGGAATTGGGGGTAGGTTGGAGTTTGAAGGCCATTCTCTTTGGTTTAGTTTGATTTTATCAATGCTTACTTTGGACAGGGCTGAGTTTAAGCATGGAGGAATTAAAGATGACAGCTACTCCTGCTGGTGGGAAAAAAGCGCCCTACACTTTCTTTGGACCAATGAACCACTGCTTCATTCAGTCTCCCTTACCCTTTGCACATACCCTTTGTTCTTCATGGGCAAATTTCTCAGTGCTAAGAACCCTACCCATTTCCCTTCCCAGAAAGAATTTTCTTCCATGCTCTGAACTATGTGCATCTAATCAGACAGAGGACAGGCAGGCAGGGAGTTATACCAACTATGATGAACAGTAAGGCCTTCAGAGCCTTACTCTGTGTCTGCCCAAGTCCCACCTCTCCACTGCAGTGTCAGGACATAGGGGTATGCACAGAAGAAAGCTTGGTGCTAAGTGGTGTTCTCACTACCAGCTGTGTGATCTTGAGGAAGTCTGGTCACAATACCCTCAGGGGACCTCAGTTTCCCTACCTGTGCTACGAGCATATTAGACTACAATAGAGCAAAGCTTCTCGGTAGCTCAAATAGTCCAAAACTTTTTGACTCCTGCATTCAGTCTGCTATATTACCTTCTTTCCCTTCCTTACTTTCTCTTCCCACTTTGACTCCTATTCTGTCCTGTGGTTCAGACCTGGAATGACCCGTGGCCTAAACCAGATAAAGCATTTTGCCAAACTGGACCCAGGAGAGCCCAACCCCTGCTGGCTATTGCCATCTCCCACTGTCTGCCGGTGCCAATCAGCAACAGGAGCAGCATTTGCAAAAGAACATTTTTAGAATGAGCCCTGGGCAGAGGAAAAGCATTGCATAATAGCTCTGTTTTAATGAAGGCGAGAGGGGGAAGGAAGCAAGAGAGATCTTGGCACAGGCACCGGATTTTAATGAATTGTTGAAGTAGGAACTCTCAGTGTGGAGAGTTAAGACAAGATGCTGAGCCAGGCTAATTTCTCATTTGCCACTGAAATGTATGCCGAAGCACTGGCACCCAAACAAGGGTGATTATTTTGATGGGATCAACTAGTTGGTTAAGTTAGATAGCTGGTCAATTCAGCTAAGTGTGTGTGCGTGTGTGTGTGTGTGTGTGTGTGTGTGTGTGTGTTAATCTAACTCATTTATCTACTCACTGGCTGGTTATTTTCCTCAGCTGGCTGAACAAACAACATAGGTAACTGTGCTAGAGAGAAAATAGTAAACAAAAGGGACTTTAGATAATTGAAGAAAGTGACCAGTAGAATAGTGGAAGGGGGAGGGAGGGGAAGAAGGGAAAAGGAAGAACTAATGAAAGACACAGTTTAAATGATGTTGTGCCCACATATAAAACTACCACTACCATCTCCCTATTATGTTCAGGGAGGGGTAGGGTGGGGTGGGACCTGAAGGGAAACTCACCAAGACATGTGTGCATGTTTGTTTATATGACTTTGAACTTCACTGTGATGTAAAATTAAAATGCACCAATAAAAATATATACAAGAATCTGTTCGAATGCTATTGCTGCCCTGGTTCTACCAGCTTAAAGTGATGCCCATAACAAAACCTCCATAACATTGTCAAGATATATTTCTCATCTCATAAAGGCATTTATAACATGGTTTACCTCCCTTATTGCTCCACAAGCAACTTAAAGGCAGAATCCATGCCCAATCACATCTATTCCCTCCACAGTGCTGTGATATAATGCCAAGAACATGGTGAACATTCAGTGAATATTTAAGAATGAATGGATGGAAGCCAGGCATGGTGGTATATGCCTGCAATCCCAGTGCTTGGGAGGGTGAGATAGGAAGATGGCAGGTTCAAGGCCAGCCTCAGAAACTTAGCAAGACCTTCAGCAACTTAACAAGACCCTATTTCAGAATTTTTACAAAAAGGTCTGGCCGTGTAGTTTGGAGGTAGAATGCCCCTGGGTTCAATTCCCAGTACCAATGACAACAACACAAAAAAGAGAGAATGGATAGAGTATTATGGTTAGATATAGAATGACCCCTGAAAATATCATGTGTTAATATTCAGAATTGATATGAATAAGTCATGAGGGTTATAACCTAATCAGTAGATAAATCCATTATGATGGATTTACTGGGTGGTAACCTAGACTGGTGGGGTGTGGCTGGAGGAGGTGGGTCCATGTGGGTATGGCTTTAGAAACTGTGCTTGAGTCTTTGAATTCCCTTGCTGGCTCTCCTGCCCCAGCCTCCATGATGACAGAGCAGAGCCCTTGCTCTCTCCCTCTCCCTGCTTCCTGCTGCCATGCCCTGAGCTCCACAGACCTAGCCTGACATGGTCTGAACCTCTCAAGTCTCCAGAACTGTGAGCAAATAAATCTTCCTTCCTCTAAGTTGTGTGATCAATTGTTTTGGATTATAGCAGTGAGAATGTTGACCAAAACATGGATCAAAAGTGCTCTGTTGGCACTTTTTTCGTGTGCTCCTTCAGGAAATTGTGGAGTGCTTTTTGCTCATTTACTTATTCAACAAGTAAATACTGAGAATTCACTAAATGCCAGTTCTTGCTCTAGGTACTGGAGGTACAAACAATGAATAAAAGAGACAAGACTCCTGCACCATGGGGTTTAAAGGTACTGGCACTGATTTTTATTTTAGCATCAAAATCCTCAAATAGAAGGTCAGTAGATCTCTTGAAAGAAAACACACACACACACACACACACACACACACACACATATATATACATACACACATACACACACACACACACACACACACACACATATATACATACACACATACACACACACTTATATGATGTAGCATCAAGTTATGATTCCAGAAAACACAATGACTCCCCTCAACCTTCGTTGGGACTTGCAAAGCTTGCCCAAGCCTGGTTCCATAGCCTATCAATCAGTTTCAAGTATGAGCCATCCACTGGATTCCACTCAGCTAATAATGTTTGCCATAACTAGGTGCAGGTCCCCAAGCCTGGATGGCAGTAGTGATGGCTACTATTTATTAAAGAACCTTCTATGCTGGGCACTGTGTGGGACATG
Organism: Glis glis; assembly: GCA_004027185.1. NCBI lineage: Eukaryota > Metazoa > Chordata > Mammalia > Rodentia > Gliridae > Glis > Glis glis. Next base: position 105,397 of record PVJS01000417.1, read on the forward strand.
TACCATGCAGTACTTCATTTCATCTTCATGACAACCCTGTGAGGAGCTGGAGACTGCGACTCAAATAAGTTACATAACTTGTCTACAGATACCACATGAAGATGAAGGAGTCAGAATTTGAATGTCTTGGTTCAAAAATGGCTTAATTATAAAACCTGGAAAGGAATAATGCTAGATGTTACTGTGGTAGTTAAAAGGAATTTGGAGAATTTTCATCTTTCTGTTTTCAACTTTAGAAAAATCATTCTTAAGTAGAATATATTAATTTAAAGTTTTAAAATATAAACATTAAAGAGACGTTTTAACTATAATATAGTGATGCTTCTGATGGAAGCCAGGCACAATGGCATACGCCTGGAATGTCAGCACTTGGGAGGCTGAGACAGGAGGTTTCAGGCCAGCCTCAGCAACTTACCAAGACCCTCAGCAACTTAGTAAGACCCTGTTTCAAAATAAGAAATAAAAAGGGCTGGGGGTGTGGCTCAGAGGTAGAAAGAATGTTCCCTAGTTCAATCCCTAGTACAAAAAGAAAGAAAAAAGAATGAATTGGAAGGATCAAAAGTGCCTTCAAGTTGCTGCTGGCCATCAATTTATAAAGAAGGTTCTGGAAACATTATAATAATGTCATGAATTATGTGATTTAGGATTTGCCATGAAATACAATCCTCTGGATGTGGGACAGACAGTAGTCTCATTTCTTTAAAGCCATACCTTGAATATACTCCCTGAGACCTTCCCAGGACCAGGGAAAGGTGAGCCATGGGCTCAGGGGGACAGAAAAGATGTAGAAATTCAGTTTAGGAAGAAAGGAAATGAAAACTAATATTGGATCTAATTTCTGGCTCAGTGCTCTCTTAGAGAACAAGCCCTGGGAAGAGCGCAGGTCTTGGCATCATAAGGTACATAGTCCTGGTGCTCAGTGTCCTCATCTGTATAATGGAATAGAAATAACATCTTTTTTAATATTTAAATAGCGTGCCTGCTGGGTCCAGCACTACACCTGGCACATGTTGGGAACTCCTCGGGTATTGCCCTCCAAGCAATTGTTGGCACCTCTTTGGTGAAGAATGAAGACATGCACATCCTACATCTCACATCTTTCTGATTCTTATATAATAAAGTTGTATCTTCCACAGACTCTGTGGGAATGAGAAGCACTTCCTAAGAGAGGATGACCCAGAACTGTACTCAGAAGTACTCATTTCCCAAAACAAAAGGCAGCTGGCAGCAGCACTTCCTCATGCAAGGCAAAAACACAAGTGTCCTTGGTGTGCCGCATTCAGCACTCTGGGCCTCCCAAAGTGACTTTTTCTAGAAAAAATAAAGTCTCTCACTCTTTTGACCCTAAAAGTTGAAACTTAGCTGTGTTTTACAGGATCAAACGATTCCTATTTCTGCTCTGCTGTTTTGCCCAACTCTTTAGGAAATATAAGTGCCTGTGAGGGGTCTCAAATAGCAGCTCTCACTGCCACGGTGAATTGACACGATGCTTTGAAGAAGGTTAGATAGGGCTCTCCTTTCCCGAGTGGCAGAGGCCAGGGACCCAGCTTCGGCTGCTGCCTCAGAGCAGCAGAACTAACCGTGGAGAGACAGTCCTTTCATTAGCCAGAGAACTTTCTCCAGACTCAGCTTCTTGCTCTGCCAGGAAAATACCTGAGAGATGACCCCCATCCTTGGCCATCCTTCCTCCCAAGCATATGTCTTTCTTTACACATTACCTAACCTGAAGATTCCCCTCCTCCATCTTAGCATTCCCAACATTCAAGATACACTGGGCATTTTGCTATTCCTCAAACAAGGTGAGCTGCTCTGCTCCTAGCTTTAGTCCCAGCCATTCTTCTACCAAGAATGCTTTCTTTCTCATTCTTTTCCTGGTTAGCACCAGCTCATCTTTCAAGATCCACCCCATCTATCACCTCTCCTGTCAACCCTCATCCCAGACTCTCAGATCAGGTAATTGTTTTCTAAACAGGGTGTTCCCAACTATTTGTTTTTTACTTGAAATCTCACCCTTGCTTTACACTGTTCAGTTGAGTAAAGGGCAGACGGAAGAGAATGGAAGCAAGAACTTCCCTGTGTAGAAACTAGCTCTTTTTTTTTAAACATTCTTCTACTAAGAATTATGCTTCAATATGCCTGGCAGTTCCATTAGTGCACATGTCTAAGAAGTGTGGAGGTAGCCTATCAAAAGCCATGAACATCAGTGATTTGGTCTCTCCTTCCATCTCCACTTGGACTAGTGGAAGGCAGAGATCTCAGCAAGTATGTCCTCTGAGCACAGCTTCTCCCTTGGATGCACTCTTCCAAAGCCAAGGTTGGAGGAACTGGCATGGTCATTTAGGCTCCTGAACTAAGTAACATTCTCCACTTTAATCTTTATCATTAATAAAATGAAGTTTTTGTATCTCTATTTGCTTCCTATTTTATCTTATTTAACAATTGGTTAAGAACTCAAGTGGGGGTGAGGAATGCTGTCTTTTGTACTGGTAGAACTCTAACAATTGCTTAGACAAATTGGGGCTGCATAGTGTGCAATTTCTATTTGTTGTACCTGACTGGCATTTATCTCATCTTGTCGCATCTATCTGTGGAAGGAAACACAGGAGAAAAGGTGATTAGAAATGTAGGCAATGTGCTAGGTATGGTGGCACACACTTGCAATCCCAGTACTTGAGAGGCTGAGATAGGAGCATCACAGGTTCAAGGCCAGCCTCAGCAACTTAGCTGAGATCCTCCGCAACTTAGTGAGACCATTTCCAAATAAAAAATAAAATAGAGCTGGGGGTATAGTTCAGAGGTAGAATGCCCCTGGGTTCAATCCCCATTATCACACACACACACACACACACACACACACACACACAAAGTGTAAGCAATGAGATGAGCCAGGCACATGCCTGTTATCACAACACATGGGAGGCTAAGGCAGGAGGATTGCAGGTTCAAGGCCAGCCTCAGCAACTTAGCAAGACCCTCAGCAACTTGGTGAGACCCTGTTTTGAAATAAACATAAAATAGGGCTGAGGGTATAGCTCAGAGGTATAATAATCTTGGGTTCAATTCCCAGTACCAAAAATAATAAAAATGAAACTAAATGATGAGCCCAATTTGGGACAGGAGGTGTCAGAGTAAGCAGCTATAGAGTTTGTGAGATAGGTCTGTGTTGTGGATATGGGAGACATTGGTGCATGGGTAGGAGCAGAAGCCATGAGTAGGAAATAGTATTTCTCCTCCAAAAAGCTAGAAAGACCTATCCTCCAGCTCTGGGAGCATCATGGTTTCAACCTGGAGGCCTCCCAAGGCAGGTGCCACTTTTCTGGAATTTTCCTGAATGCTGACATAGCTTTCGGACCCCTGTCAATGGTGAGCCTGCTCTTCTGTCCTCTCAAGGCCCTTTACCCTGCTCCTTTCCCACCTCTGCCAGTGGCAGCCTCCTGATGAGAGTCAAGGCCATACCCCAGACATGTCAGCAAACCTCCTGGCAAGGAGCTGGCTCATGTTCAATGCCCCCGTCTAGCCTGTGCAGCAGTCATTGTCCCACATCACTCCCTCCTCCCAGACAGGGTCATCCCCATGGCTCTGTGTTCCTATGACAGTTCCCACGGGATTCCTCAGGTTTCCAAAGTCAGCAAGCATCCATTAGTAAGGCTCAGTTACTATCAGTCAGTAACTGTAGCCTGGCCAAAGGGAAATGGCTTAAGAGAAAAAAATTATGAAATGGGAAGAGAGGAAGTCAAAGAACAAACTCAGAGAAAGAGAGAGAAGTCAGACAGAACAAAAATATTGAGAGTATAATTGGTATAGAATAATATGGTCATATCACCCAACAATATCTTCTTTGTAGCCCTGGAATGTTCCTGATACTACTGCCACCTAGAATACATACCCCTCATTTTGTGGCATATTCTATGTCCCCTGGTTTCGGGGAAAGAACGATGATTCTCGCCCATCTCTTATCTCCATAGAAAGTGAGATTTCTGTTCTCCCTCTTCCCACACAGGAAAAGGAGTAGCTAAGCTAGTTGGTGAGGAATCCAAGCCCACCCATATTTTATTGAAGGTGTTGCTAATATATTAGAAGTCAATACTTAATAGCCAACAAACATATCACAAATGCTCAATAGCATCAGCCATCAGGGACATGCAACTAAAACCACAATGAGATAACATCTCTTCCTAGTTAGAAAGACTATTATTTTAAAAATAACAAATGCTAGCAAGAATACAGAGAAGAGCAAATTCTTATATACTGTTGGTGGAAATGCAAATTAGTACAGCCATGACAGAGAACAATATGGAGGCTCTTTAGAAACTTAAGACTAGAACTACCATATAGTACAGTTATCCCATTTCTAGGTATGTATCCAAAGGAAGTAAAATCAGTATACCAAAGAGACAACTGCACATCTATGTTTTCTGCTGTTTATTTTTTTTTCAGTACCGGGGATTGAACCCAGGGGCGTTCTACCTCCGCGCTATGCCCCCGGCCCTATTTTTTATACTTTATTTTGAAACCGGATCTCACGAAGTTGCGGAGGGCCTCACTAAGGAGAGAGAGAGAGAGAGAGACAGAGAGAAACAGAGAGACAAGGAGAGAGAGAGAACGAGATAGCTGAGGCTGGCCACGAACCTGGATCCTCTGGTCTCCGCCTCCCAAAGTACTGGGATTACAAGCATGCGCCACCATGCCCAGCTTTCTGCTATATATTTATGATAGACAAGACAAGGAATCAACGTAGATGGGTGCCCATCAATAGATGAATGGATAAAGAAAATGTGCTATATATACACAGTGTAATATATTTAGCCATAAGAAATAATAAAAATCCTTCAGCAGTGAAATGAATGGAACCAGAGGACATTATGCTAAGTGAAATAAGCCAGGCAATTATGCTAAGTGAAATAAGCCAGGCATGTTCTCTCTCAAATGTCAATTGGAATGTAGAATAGTGATTACTAGAGGCTGGGAAGCATGAGGGCAGAGAGAGAGATTAGATGACAGGCACCAAAGTGCAGTTAATTAATAGGATAAGTTCTGGTGTTCAGCAGCACATTGGGGTGACTATCATTCACAATAATCTATCATAGTCTTTATGAAGATCTAGAAAAGAGGAGCTTGAAGGCTCCAAACATAAAGAAATGATAAGGGGATAGAAATGCTAATTACCCTGATTTGATCAGTACAAGCTGTGTACATGTGTTGAAATGTCAAACTATACACCATAAGTATATCTAATTACTTCATCTTAATCAAAAAAATTTGAAAGTCACCATTTGATATATGGAATAGTCTCCCTCTCTCTTTCTGAGTTGTGGATGTAAGAAAATCATCCCCTCCATTTTTGGATAGAGCTGGTCTGCTCACATTTTCCTTTAGATAAACATTGAAGAACGAAAATTTCCAGTACTGCCATATTTATAAGTCAGTTCAGCAATTCTGCATACAGCTGTCTGGTAGTCAATTGAATTAAGACTTATTTGTCCTCACAGGCAGGCTCCAGATGTGGATGCAAAGGAGACTGTTGATACCCCATTTTGGCTCCAAGATCACATTTCCAATACAGTTTCCTATAAAGTTTTTCTATGGGATTTACTAGACATTTTTTTCTTCATACTGTTTTTCTTTGATCCCGAGTCAGCTACTAAAGGTTTCTACTTGATTGAGTTAAAAAAGTTCTTGCACCTGGATCAGGACCATCATTTGCTGAACCAGAGATTCTCAATCAGCAGTTTGCAGGCAGCGTCTGAAAATTTGCGTTCTAACAAGTGCCCTGGCTTCCCAGGCGAGCCTGCTGCTGCCGATCCAAAGACCATACTTTGAGAACCATTGGATTGGACAGAGGAAGGGAAGAGAGTAAGCAATGCTTTTCATAACAGTGCCATACTTGTAATCTCTTGTTAAGTGATATCTTCTCCCCAAATTCTGCAAGGACAGTGACATTGCCTATCTTATTCACAACTGTGTCCCCAGTGCCTAGCACAAATTAGGAGCTCAATGATTATGTGCTAAGGAGTTAGAACACCTGTCCTTACTAACAGGACAACTCCATCACGCAGGACTTTTGGTCCTGCCACAAAGCAGTAGTCAGTATTGCATAGCACTACACAGTGAGGTGCAGAGGCTCCGGGCTGTCACACTGTCCAACTTCAGAGCACCCCCTCCTTAGAGCTGGAAGCTGTTTTGTGGGCACTATGGCCCCTGTTTGTCCATTCCCATAAAGACCTACCCTGAGTGGAAACTTGGAAAGGGGAACAGGGACAGCAGATATTTATTTGATTAACTAGTAAGGAGAGGTCTGAGCAGTCCTTCCTGTTTCCAGACCTAGCTGGGAAATCAGTGCTCTGTGGTAATTATTCATAGAGCCAAAGGCAAGAATACACCTTGTAAATTATCTCCAAGGTTGCTAACATCTAGGAATGCCCTGATTACTCATCGGCTTGTTCAGAATATATCGGAATAAAGTTTGAGCTGTGATGAAGGAATAATCTCAGAAATAAATCAAATTTGATGCAGGCACATCTATATTTCATGTGCCTATTTCTGCAGGAATGCCTCAGTAATTGGTTTAAAAATATCCCTGACATCTGTTGATCCTTCTACTTTTAAGTTTGAATCTTCATCTTTGCCTCTTTTTTTTGCAAAAGATTACACTGAAAAGCAGAGAATGAGGAAGAAGATGGTGTAGCAGCTACATGACAAAAGTCTTCGTTCTTCCCATCATACACAGCAAAGATTGATTTGCTGGCCAGTCTGGCCTGATACAGAATCACAGCTCCCTTAGACCCTCGTGAGAATGAACCGGCCTCTAAATAAATGCGCGCCATGCCTCCCTGCACATGAAAGCTGGCTTGGTCCATGTGTCAGTCATTTCACAGTGTGGAGATGTGTTTGTTAATTCCAACTCTTACATAGGTATCCCAGGAGTGATGGCTCCCACGAAACCCACAAACAAAGCCACGTCTGCATTCAGCATTTTCATCTGTGGAAGTCATTCTGGAAAGCATTCTATTGTGCTTCAGTTAAGTCAGCTATAAAATGGGGATAATAGCAGACCCTACCCCACAAGCCCAAGAAGACTAATATAATGGGCGTATATTAAGAAATTACCATGTAACACATGATAAGTCCCATATTTTACAAAGCAAATGCTCAATAAATGTTGACCTTTAATTTAAATCTCAAGTTGGAGTTTTTAATGACACTATATAACTCTAGTATTTATAACAGAGTGCAGTTGGAAAAAATCACTGTGAGATTGAAGGGAGAAAATGTGTGAAATATTTAGACATATAAGTAAGGACTCTATAAATATTACCTGTTTTAATTGTTATTGTTATTATTCCCTATGAGACTGAATAATATCCAAAGCCCGCAACATCAGTGAGACTTGTCAGAGAAATGCTTGGGTTTAAAAGGCACCGACCCTGCCTGACAGGTACCTTATGTTGTAGCTATGTCTAACTCCTTGCAATTCCCCTTTGTATGCTTATTACTCTCACCTGGAATGCCTTCTTTACTTCCCATTCTTCACCCATTTTTCTTTGTCTGAAATAAAATATAGGGATCACCATCTCATTAACCTTCCTTCACCCATCCGCATCCAGAGCAGATGTCCTGCTTTCAGCTTCCTCCAAGACCTGGACCATTGTCACAGCAGTTCCACACTGGATAGCCCTTGTTTATTTATCAGCCTGTCTCTTCCTCTAGATGTGGAGCATCCTTCAAAATTAATCTGACAATATTGAATATTGAATTTGAAACAAAGTAAACATTCAATCAATACAGGATGAGTTAAGAATCAACAGGATGTCTGCCATTTATCACTTTTGCCTAATTTCTTTCTTTCTTTCTTTTCTTTTATTTTATTTTTTGCAGTGCTGGGGATTGAACCCAGGGCTTCATATATGCAAATCAAATGCTCTACCCCTGAGCTATATTCCAGTCCTATTGCTTAATTCCTTAAAAGGAATGTATAGAAAAATTAAATGACAAGTAGGTAAAATTTCACATTGACAAAGGGGGAATGAATTTGGTAAAAATACAGATGAGGATTATGAATAGAAAAATAAATATATGGGGCTTGGAAGTCAGTTCTGGATTCTAAATCTGGTTGTATCCCTTGGGCTATATGACTTCAATCTCATTACTTAATTTTTCTGGGCTGATTTTCTTATCTATCTATCTATATATATGTATATATATATATATATATGTATGGAGATACATATACATATTTTATTATCCATATATATGTATGTACCTACACATAAATATAAATGTACATATGTACATATATACATGTATATACATATATACATATACATTTACATATACATATGAATAACTCACAGAGTGTCTGGAATAAGTCACACTGGTGTTTGAACTGAACTGTATTTCTCCAAAATTTATATATGGATGCCCTAACCCCCAATGTAACTGCATTTGGAGATATAAGCCTAAATTAAGTCATAAGGGTGAGGTCCTCATTCAGTACAACTGGTGGCCTTATAAGAAGAGGAAAAGAAACTAAAACTCTCTCTCAGCCCCCATGAGCTGAGGGAAGGCCATGTGATGACACAGGGAAAAGACAGCAAGTATAAGCTGAAAAGAAGTCCTCACCAGAAACCAAATCAGCCTGAAACATGATCATCAACTTCTCCAGAATTGTGAGAACAGAAATTTCCATCATTTAAGCCACTCATCCTGGGGCACTTTTTTTTATGGAAGGCAAAGAAGACTAATATAATTGGCATATATAAATTAAATGTAACGCATAATAAATACTATATTGCACAAAGTAAATGCTCAATAAATGTTGACCTTTTATATCATTTCAAACCACAACGAGACTGTATAACCCCATTATTTATAATAAAGTACAGTTGAAAACTAGCTTAAAATACAAAATATTATTTATCTTACCCAGTATACAAATTTATCCACATTTCTCAAACAAGATCAACATGTACAACCAAAGCATAAGGCTAATATCAATGAAAAAAAAATACATAAAATGTAATTGATCAATCACCTAAAATATCACTTTTTCCACTGGTAGTAACTGCTTCCATCGCTAGCATTTCAGTAAGCCAGTTGAGCAATGGAGCTCAAGAGGAACTTGCTTCCCTTTCCCTTTTCCTGTCATTGGCCACCCACTGGTGAAGGAGTTTCCAGGACAGCTGGACCGCAGGTCCTCAAACTTGCCTTTATACTGAATTCTCCTAAAGATATCTTAAAATTCTGGTGCCTGGGTATCACCCCCAGAAATGCTGATTTAATTGGCTTGTGGTGGATCTGGATATTGACAGCATCCAAGACCCTCCCCAGGTGATTCAAATATTCAACCATGTTTGAGCAAGGGATTGACAGGGTTGATTGTCTGTATTGGCCAATGGTAACCATTGGAAAAATGGGGCTCTTCCTCTTAGTTTAAAGTCCAAATAAGAAGCTAAATACTCTACCCCTAATGAGCACTCAATTTGCTATCTTTGCAAGTCACTCAATTTCTCTGAGCTGCACCTTCTTCATCTGTAAATTGAGGATAATAACACTCACCCTAGAACTGTCAACAGCAGCAAGTAGTCATCCACATGAATCAGGCTCTAGCTGTTTTCCAGGCACAGGTCTGAGTTCCCTACACATGTGTCTCATTTCATCTGTACAACAACCATAAGAGGTAGGTGCTCTTTCTATCCCTGTGTTGCAGTTAAAGAAGCTAAGTCCCCACCATATCATGGAATGATGATCTAAGCTATATTACAGGAGATAAACAAGAGAGAGAGCACTAGAGCACAAGATGGTCTGTTGCTCAAATCTCCTTCCTTAATCTGGCACTCTACTGTTCCCGGCTGTCAGGAGGAGCTGCAGGGAATATTACCTAACTTCTGGACACAGGGCCACAGACATAGGAGCCCTGAATACTCATTGGTTCCCTTCCCACTCCTTACAGCTCATCCATTATTATGGCTTGGATCTGAAATGTCCCTCAAAGCCTCATGTGTTGAAGGTTTGGTCCCCATAGCAGTAAGCTCAGGTAGGGGGAGGGCTTTTAGGAACTGATTGAATCATGAGGGCTCTAACCTCCTCAGTGGATTAATATGTTTGATGGATTAATAACTTGAATGGATTATTGGGAAGCAATGGAAATTGTAGGTGGTGGGGCCTAGTTGTAGGAGGGAGATCACTGGGGGCCTACTGTTGGGGATTCTATCTTCCTGGCTGCTATGAGCCGAGAAATGTCCTCTACCACGATTCTTCCACTGTGATATCCATCCTCACTTCAGGCCCCAAGCAAGTGAGCCAGTAAACCATAGACTGAACCTCTGAAACCATGAGCCAAAATAAATCTTCCCTCCTCTGAGCTGTTCTTGTTAGATATTTTTGGTCATAGCAACAAAAGGCCAACACATCCATGTGAAGCAAAGCCAAGGTCACACCCTTGTCCCAGGCTCAATGCCCAAGCCAGATTCCAGAAAGCTTCAGAGTCTGATAAAAATGAATGGGACCATCTGCAGGGAAACAACACAGAAGACAGTGTCTAGTCCAATCTGGCATTAGCACAGTCTTAACCAAGGGCTCTCTCTCTTGGCCAGGGATCAGGCTAGCCCCCAACCAGTGGTGGCTGTGGTCAGTGGTCAGGGCTGGCCCAGCAGTGACCATATCATCCAGTGCTACCAAAGGCTGCAAGGAAGGGCCCAAAGGATTCAGACACAGGCATGTGGACGGACTCTACAGCAGGAAAATGCTTTAACTACAAGACAGATAAATTTTTTTTAAAAGGATAGAAAATTGTGTCTGTGTTAGAAGAACATTGTTAAGAACATTGTTATGGGAACAAATACTGCTTTCATATGGATTAGAACAGGCAGGTAACAGGATAAAAGAAAACTGACAGGGTGGCAGGATTATCAGCAAAGGTTTTCATTTTTGTTAATGTGGACCTAATGTTGTTTGTATAATAAATGGTAAAATAATCATAATTTCTAGTTATAATAGCGTCATCAAGATAAGAAAATCTCTTCTCAGGGGCTGCAATTTTATCAGAAGCCAGCAACAGAGTGGCAAATGGCAGAAAGAAGCAGGTACCCAAACCCAAAAGCACTGGACCATTTCACTCTCCCGTTTCTTCTTCCCAGCAATTTTATTATTGTCAAGGCTTGGAAATCACATGTAATAACTTCACTTTTCATATGTATATATAGATCCATATATGATCAGCATATCTCTGTATGCATGTAGCTATATGTGTATATATATATAAACATATGCTATATAGATGTCTATCTATATATCTACATATATACTTATATTTTATAAAAGCAAGATATACTGTTTTATAATATTCTTTATTCTATACTACTACATGGCTATTTCTAGATTACATCTAATATTCACATGTATTTTAATGACAAAAAAACATTTCTATTTACTGCAATTATTTAATAAATACCATATTTTGGATCCTTGAGGCAGTTGTAATTTTTCACTGTAATAAATGGCACTGAAATGGATAATGTATTTTCCCCCCTTAGGAGAAGTGCTTAGATATAGGATTACTAGACTGAACCACACAGCTTTGATATATATCACAAAATTTCTTTCCTGAAATATATGAATTTATATTCCCACCATGCAGTATTTTAACCTACATTGCTACATACACTGAACATTATTTTTTTTAATTTGGTAGGTGAAATTTTTCTTCATATTTTTCAAACTGGAGCCTAGTTACCTCTGAGTTTGACTATTCTCTATTTGTCATGTGTATTCCTTTTGTTAATTATCTGCTCATGTTGATTATATAATAGACATTTAATGGGTCAATATACAACACCCCATTATCCCCTACCTAAGTTTGGTATCAATTGCACTGAACAGGAGTCAGGAATTTTCAAGTCATAATATGAGCTTGTTAGTGACAAAGCTGCTTAGAGCACCTGAATTCCCTATGTAGGCTAGAGTAGTCTTGTGGAAATTTTATCCCTGAAGAAGAGAGATTTGTCCATCCAGGCCCATCAGTCAATCCTGCATGGAGACAGGACTATCAGACTAGGAGGACTGCATGGCCAGGAGAAGAGGAAGAGTACCGTGATGGGTAATGGGCAGAACCCAGTAAAGAAACTAAAAGGAGCTTAGCCAAGTTCACAGTTGGGTATTACATCCCTGCTCCCTTGGATAAGAGGAAGCAATGAATGGAAGGAGTGGCCGGAGGTGTTTCCCCCAGGAAGAACCTCCCCATGTGAAGATGAAAGGGGAGAAAGTTGGGGCTCCCAGTGATCAATATGGTGGATTATCACTCAGCTTCCTCTTGAATTGTTTTCCTGGGTGGCAGAATCTGGGCAATCTAAATGCTACATTATCTAAACCCTTTCAGACTTGAATGACACCTGGGTCAAATGTTCTTGTCTGGGATTCAGAAGGTGGAAATGGAGTGAAGGCCATTTTTGCTATTTCTCTTTCTGTGGGCACCATTCTGGATGGGTCCAATTTTTTTTTTCTTTTCTGCTGGTTTCTTGACCATGCAGAGGCCTCAAGCCAGTATATTTACAGACAGTTTCCAATTTAGCAGGTGCCTTCTTGGTCATTCTGTCCTCCTACTTATGGCATAGGGAGTGTTCTAGAGCCAGAAGCTGGAGCAGCAGCTCCCAGCTTGGTAGGGGCTTTCAGATTAGAAAAGAGGCAGTAGTTATTGGGGTGACCCTGTTCTCTGAGGTATTCCTGGGAGCTCAGCCAAAAGACAGGCTCCAGCCTCTCTAACGACCATGAAAGTCATTTAATTCCTTGTACTCGATCCATTTGTGCTTAACTAAACTAGAGTGAATCCTGACCTCTAAGAAATGGAACTCTTAACTGCTGATTCCCAACATGAGTTATTACTAATAATACTTTAAAATTGTTATGATAATATTATGTCCACTATGACATTTTCATTTTGTACTAAGTATTATGTGATATATATTACTTCATGTACTTCTCACAAAACCTCTAGGAAATTAAGACATTTACTACTCTTATTACTAAAACATAGAGCGCTTAAGTCAGATGCTCAGGGTCTGATAGAAAGAGAGACTGAACCGAAATTCACATCTGTCCACATAAATCGGTGCCTTGACCCATTACTATATCTTGCCTATTTTCTATCATGGTATTTGACTTTTTCAAGTTGACATGTAAACATGCCAAGATTTTCTTTAAAATAGATTTTGCTTGTTTGCAAATATGTGGAAAGGCCTTCCCACAACCAAACACATGGTACAATTCAAGACAAATCTCTACTGGTCTGCCCACACCAGGTCTCAGCCCAAATTGCAACATTCCCCAAGTCCCTCACAAAATCTCCTGGAAAGGAAGGAAAGAACAAGAAGACAGGAGAAAGAAGTAGGACCAGAAGGACAGGGCTATAGTCTAGATCTGGACTATGCCCCAAAGGCCCATGTGTGAAAGGCTTGGTCTTTACCTTGGCACTTTTGGAAGATGGTGGAAACATTTAAGAGGTAGTGAGAACTTGAAGAGGGTCCTCACTTGGGGCCCTCAAGGGGTTGTAGGCCACCAGCCTCTCTTTCTTTTCCATATCCTACCATGATTCATTGCCTCAGCATAAGCCCAAGAGCAACAAGACCAACTGACCATGAACTGAGGCCTCTAAAACTGTGAGCCAAAGCAAACCTTTCCTCTTTATAAGCTCTGATTATCTCTGGTATTTGTTAGAGTAATGAAAAGCTGATTAAAACAGATAGGGTAAAAGAGAAAAGTAGGGAGAAAAATTCAGTAGACCTGCCATGGCAGGAAGTCTGTTACAAATTTCGCACCATTGGTATTCATTTTAAACTCTCCCTACCTCACAAGGGCTAGAAGCCTGAGAGCTACATTTCCCAGAATGGTTTGTGCCAGAGTTCTGCTTTGTATTTTGCCAACAGAGGCTGGAAAAGGTAGAAGGCAAAGGCTGTATTATTACTTTGTTACATCAATCAGATATATGCATGAACTTCAGCACATGAGAGATTTTACAGAAATCTCCAAGCTCTCTCCTAAAAATCATTTGCTTGGATGTGGCAAGCAAATATAATCATCGGTGGCAGTTCCCCACAGCTCCAGATTATTTGACAGCTGGCAGAAAAACTGGGTGTCAGCAGCCTTTCCTGACCTTTCCTCCTCCAGGGCTTTCAATCATTTATGTGCATTTACATGCATGCATTAATTCCCTCTAATAAGCCATCTTGTACTGAAATACCAACAGGGGTTTCTGTTTTCCTCGTGGATAGATCAGGATTAAATTCCCAGCTCTACTGCTGGAATGGGCTTGACCTTGAGGGGTCATTTCCTTCCTTTCAGCCTCAGTTTCCTCACTTATCAGATGAGGGGGTTGGAAATGGCTAATATAAAGTCCCTTCCCACTGTAGCATGCTATGAATCTATAAAAAAAAAGAAAGAAATTCACCCTAGAAAGGTACCTTCTGGCCTCTGTCTCTGCCCCTCCCTGGGGCAAAGGGGCTTCGCTTTTCTGTCAGTAGCAGGCTCCACACTGAGAAACAATTTTTCCTAGTGAGAACCATGAAAGAGAAGTGAATGTCAGATACACTCAAAGGTGCCAGTTCATCCGGATTCCATTTCCCCTAGAAATTGACTTAATGTCCAGAACCATTTCCGTTAATGGCTACATGTCTATTGCTTTCTCCCAGTGAAAGCAAATAACTTTCTCTGGACTTGTTCTTAACCGACTCCTAAAAGGTCTGCACAGGCCCAGGCAGGAAGGTTGAATAACTGTGGAAAGCTGCATTGCTAATAACTCTTACTTTCCTCGCTAGCAGAACACAGCGTGCAGGAGGAAACAGAGCCTGTGGCTTCCCTGGACCAGGTTCCAGCCCTGCTGACTTAGACTGCTCAGACTACATAAACAAAACACCAGTCTGGGTGGCTTCAACAACAGATATATCTTCCCCATGTCAGAGGCTGGAATGTCCCAGAGAAAGGTGCAGGCAAATGTGGTTCCTGGTGAGGACCCTCTCCTGGCTTGTGCAGGCTGCCTTCTTCATTGAGTCCTCACATGGGGAAAAGACAGAGTTCAGGTCTCTCTTGCTCTTCTTAGAACACTGACCCCATCCTTAAGGCCCCACCCTCATGATTTCATCTAAACCTAATCACCTCCCCTAGGCCGCATCTCCAAATACCATCCCATCAGGGGTTAGGGCTTCAATACACAGATTTGGGGAAGGAGCAAATGTTTAGTTCATGACCCCTGTTTCTTCTCTTCCTGACTGCGTCTCAGCTTACCAGTCCTTGTCCAAGGAGTCTGTCCTGAACGCCTCCTTCACTCTAACCTCAAAACACTATGGACTCCTTCCTTATGTTGCTTCCTTCAGCACAACTAGTGACTGTGTGACATTCTTTCCCAGGCTCCCTCAGCAGGTTGTGAGCCCCATGAAGATGAGAACACATGTCTCATCAGGATTGCAACCCAGAACTCCACACAGTAGGGCATGGTGGATTTTATTAAATATAAGATAAGGGGGGAGTGCTGGGAGGGGTAGCTCAATGGTAGAGTGCCTGCCTAGCATGCACAAGGCCCTGGGTTCGATCCCCAGCTTCACACACACATGCGCACACACACGAAAATAAAAATTAAAATATATATATATATATAAGTTCTAATGGCGTTTCCTTGGCTGGCCATGGTGGTGAACACCAGTAATTAATCCCAGTCTACTTGGGAGGCTGACACAGGAGAATCAATCGCAGGTTTGAGGCCAACCTCAGCAAATTTGTGAGACCCTGGTTTAAAATAAAATAGGGCTGGGGGTGTAGCTTGGAGATAGGATGCCCCTGGGTTCAATCCCCAGTTCCAGAAAAAAAAAAAGAGCCCATGCATCTGGGACACAAGTCATTTAACCTCTCTGAGCCTGGATTTGCTTGATACCAGCTCTCTCACATGCTGCGCTTATGAAGGTTACACCCAGTCGCGTATGTAGAAGTATTGATCAGTCCTTTGAAAAGACAGCCTGTTACAGTTCAGCAGACCTGGTTTGTAATCCCAGCTGCCCACCACCAGACCTCTGACCTCGGTGAGACCATTTCAGGTCTCTGTGACACAGCTCTTTTGGTATAATATGGGAATATTAGTGCTTAATTTGCTCCACTATTTTCAGGGTTAGAAGAAATACCCAGGTCTGCTGCGGTAGTGCCTGGTCTGCTGTGGTACTCATGCCGGCAGAGGCAGGTCAAACAGACCTGCATTATACCATGTACCTTGTGCCTTGTATCTTGTACTATGTTGTAAGGGCACTTTCTGGGGGTCTCAGAAGAAGCAGGCCACTCCTAGAAACATGCGCCAGCATTCCCGCTGCCCCAATTTGCTTGCAATGTTGCGGCTTCATCAAGAACACGAAAACAAGGTGGGATTGGCCTGCTTGCCTCAGTCAGTCTGCTCTGTAGTCAGAGCATCAGGGCGCTCCCAGGACCAACCAGAAGAGTGACTGATGCATCACTTCCAGCCACAGGTCTAGACCCAGCAGTGATAAAGTGTGACGAGCACTCACACCTGCAGCGAAGGGTATTTAGAAGCAAAACTCCTACATGTCTTCCTGAGGTGCAGGTGCTGTTCTTTCCTCCTTTATGTGACAAAGAGATGTGCTCTCACACAGAGAAAGAATGGAAAGGAACATGTGGGGCTTCAAGATTCCCTCAGCTGTCTTCTAAGGTTCCTTCAGTCTTGCCATCTGAGTCCAACAGCTCTGTGCCGGGTCGTTTTGAAGTCCTGTTGCTGGCCCCTTCAGACTCCTACTCCATCTGCCCTTCCCCAAAGTAGAAACCACCTGCTCAAGAGACAGGGCTCCAGTTGCTTGACTAAATGCTGAACTCATAATGTCGCTTTTCTTTGAAATTCTCTCACTCGTATTACCTCCAATTTACAGGTCGAGATACAGAAGCCCAGAGATGCAAAGCAACATGTCAGGGCTCACAGAGCCCTTAAATGGGACAGCCAGGTTGTAACCAAGCACTGTTTGTTTAGTTTAGAGATGCCCCGTCTAAATGCAGCTTCTTCTTGGAGTGGAAGAATTTCCCATTCACCGGGTTGCTGCAGAGGTTTGAGAAGGTTTCCTGGAAGCCACAGGGTGGATTGGAACATCGCTGCTTTTGATTCCAACTCTGCCATTGACCAAGAAAGTGGCCACTAGCCTTTTTGAGAAAATTTGTAAAATTTAATGGTTCAACACATACTTATTCTTGCATAAGACATTAAATAGACAATGCAGAACAAGACAGATACAGACCCTGACCAAAAGGAATTTACAGTCTGATAATAAATCATGCCTCCTTCTAATGTTGGTTGAGAGAATTAGAGAACAAATAGAGAGAGGACCTTGTCCATGGTTCCCTCAAAGCAGTGTAACTGTTTTATGATTGGTTAAATCGCCCACACCCACAAAGCCAGGGTCATCCTGCAATTACGTCACTGTGACACTATGGTTTTCCACCATACCTTTTCTGAACTCACCTTTATAATATCCCTTATCATATTATATTTAATGTTAGTATAGTAATAGCTCATTTCTATGCTTAGGATATGCCAGATGCTATTCTAAACAACTTGCATAGTGTGTGCTCACTCATTCTCTCTCTCTCTCTCTCTCTCTCTCTCTCTCTCTCTCTCTCTCTCTTTCTCTCTGTTGTTTAGAAGTTAGCATTTGGAAATTTTATGGCCAAATAGTTCCAGTAGTATAGGCTATTAAAAGCAACATTTGTTTTTCTTTAAACAATTTTTATTGTGGTAGAAAACGCATAACATTAAATTTACCATCTTAACCATTTTAAGTACACAGTTCAAGAGGGCTACATATATTCATTATTGTTCAACAGATCTCTAAAACTTTTTATCTTCACAAAATGAAACTCTATACCCATTAAACACTAATCTCGTCTCCTCCTTTCCAGCCCGTGGTTGCCATCTTTCTACTTCTATGATTTTGACTATGTTTGATACTTCATATGAGTAAAATCATACGGTATTTCTCCTTTTATAATTGGTTTATTTTATTTAGGATAATGTCCTACAGGTTCATCCATGTTGTAGCATGTGACAGGATTTCCTTTTTAGTGACTCTATATTTCATTCATAAACCATATTTTCTTTATCCATTCAGCCACAGATGGATGAACATTTGGTTCTGGGGATTAAAACCAGGGGTGCTCTACCTCTGAGTTATATATCCAGCCTTTTTTATGTTTTATTTTAAAACTGGATCTCACTAAGTTGCTGAGGTTGGCCTCAAACCTGTGATCTTCTTGTCTTAGCATACCAAGTACTGGGATTATAGGCAATGCATCACCATGCCAGGCTTCACTTATTCTTTATGAGCATTTACCAATGGGGAAATTGAGGCACTGAAAAAAGTCATTTGTCTAAGGTTATACATCTGTGGCAGAGACAGGGTCTCTGGCCTCTGAAACTATGACCCTGACTTCTTTGCTGTAATGTATTAGTTAATAAAAAAAAGTAACATGTACTGAGGGTCTCTTCTTTGCAAGGCACTGCTCTGAGTCTCCTACTTGTACTGATTCAGTTAGTTTCTAGCAAAACTGTGAGTTCTGTGAGGTCAGGATGCCCCACCGCATCTAGCACAGTACTTAGCACACAGAAAGCATTTGATACATACATATGGAACGTATGAAAGAATAAATGGATGAATATTTTACTAACATATGAAGAAATTATGGGAACAGCCAGGGAAGTGAATAATTCTGCTTATATGGGGTAAATCACAAAGGGCGCATATTATTTGCACTCGGCTTTGGAAAGTGAATAGGAGCTCACTGCTCAGAGATGAGGGGAGGGATAGTCCAAGCAGAAGGAATGACATAGTCAAAGTTGTCTGCAAGGAGCAACTAGCCCAGAAGGTCAACTAGCCCAGAAGCTGAGGTGTCGTTCATATAGCTCCTGAAATACAGAACCATATGACCATGGGAATCCGGCCCCTGTGAGCAAAAGTGGCTGGATCCGCAGATGCATGCCTCAACCAGCGCACTGAGTGCAACCAGTTGATGCCCTTTTGAAAATTTCAACCAAGAGACCTTGAAATTGCATCAGAGGTGATAAGAGTTTGAATTAACAAGTCACATATACTTGAAACTATGCAGTTAGCCATTGGCATACTAATGAGTTAACAGAGAAAGATGCACAAAAAGAAAAGCAGGAGAATGGAACAAAACCGCAGAAAAATAAATGTGGGACCATGTGATACTGGGGAGAAGCAGAAATATCTGTGTCTAGCTTTCTAGTTCCTAAGTCCATGTGGCCCAATTGTGTGCTACTTTCTCGCCTTTGACATCTATAAACTTGCAGGCCATGCCCTCTTAATATCTCCCCTTGACTTAGGCTGGCTTTAAACACTTTGGGTTGCCCAGATCATGCCAAGAACCCAAACCAGAGTCAAGGGGAAGAAAGCACAAAAATCATAGGCAACATTCCACGCTCTGGTGAAGGTGAGTTATTTGTGTTGCCTACATCTTTGGAAAGGGTCAACGGGATTCAGTTCAACAAACATTCATTGCATGTCCACTCTGAACAAGATTTTTAATTAATTACTAAGCAGACAATAACAGTATAAAATAACCTGACTGGGTCCTCTTGGAGAGGAGCAAGAGTTTATGGCCTTCTCCCATTTGTACTCTTTGCTCTAACAGTAACACCTTGGATCCCAGTGCTGCAGCACAACCTGTCCCCATCCATGCAAGACCCCTCAACTTCAGCTGCCCACTCGGGCCTTAGGCAGTTCCCAATACCAAGTTCCATTCACTGAAAACATTCTGTATGTTTATGGAAGCATGGAATTATATGAATGCTCAGAGCTGGACCAAACTTTGGAGGACACACATTCATCTTCCTAATGTGCAGATATGGAAGTTGAAGTCGAGTCAGGTAGAGTAATCTCCCCAAGGCCTACTGTTTTGGGGTTTCCAGCTCCATAGTGGGCCGGAGTTTTAAATGGAATGGATTTGTTTGTTGTTGATGTTTCATTTTTTTTTTTTGCACTGGGGATTGAACCTAGGGGCATTCTACCTCTGAGCTATAACCCCAGCCCTTTTTATTTTGAAACAGGATCTCACTAAGTTGCTAAGGGTTCTCACTGATTTGCTGAGGCTAGCCTCAAACCTGCGATCCTCCTGTCTCAGTTTCCCAAGTACTGGAATTACATTCAAGTACCACCATGCCTGGCTTGGAATTGGTTTTTAATGGTAGAAATTTTGGAAGAACATCAGGAAAATTCTGAACGCTTCTGAGCTTGTGTCACAAAATTACATTGTTCTTGGTAGTCACAGTGCAACTCTCTGTGCTCTGTCACATGAGGACCAATTACTCCACAACACTCTAAGCTCCTATGAAAGAATAATTATTGAGTACTGGTTGCTCTCTGTTTTGGAAGGGGACAGGTTTAATGTCAAATCTCAGGATTTTCTAGCTTCAAGGAACTTGTAAACTCGTCTCTTCTCACTCTCTGTAAATTCCCCTCCACAGCATCCCTGGCAGGTGCACACCCAACCCCTACTTGGATACCTTTGAAAAAGAAGAGTTCACTACTTCTGGGGTCACTTTATATAACCAATTAGAGGGCTCAGATGGTTTGAAATGGCTTCCTGGTATAGAGCTGCAATTTGCCTCCACAAAAATCACAGGGCACGCCTGCCTCCTCTTCCACATAGGTAATATTCCTTTAGCTCTCTGATGATCTTCCATCCAGCTCCACCCCCTTTCCCTTGCATCTTCCCAACCCTCATTCCACTCATTAACCAGCTCCTCTGCAGGAATGTACTTACCCTGTGCAGCCTCCTTTTCAACTCAATTTGTTTTTCTTCAGGAAAGAAAACAGACATCAGAGAATTAGCTTCAGATTGCTAATTAGCCTCCCTAGGGGTGTAGAAAGAGCACAGTTTATCCTTCTCTCTTCTCAGGGTAAATTAGTAACATTTACTCCCATGGATTTTACATCCTTTACCTGGATCTTCCTAATTAATTCGATATATCTGCATTCCAGTTGTTAAAGAAAGCTGTGTTGATGTTGGCCTTGACCAGGAGGTGAGGCCTATATGGGAGGGGTTTCCCAGAGAGCTGGGATATTAGAAGACAGGCAGGGTTTTCTACAAGGGCATTGCACTGAAATGGAGAGAAGAAGCTGGTCAGAATGGTTGAGCTCATAAACCAGGAAGATAGGAATGTGCAGTGACTCATAATGATGGGAACAGAACAACCTAGTGATGGGGACGAGTCGGATTAGTGACCAAGAGGTCACAAAATGGGACCAGGGACTCTGGTGGTCATGACTGTTTGTGCCCATCTGGCATCTCTTACATCCTCACTTGGTAACTTCCTCTGGGGTCACTCCACCTAAGTAACCAGGTGACCCAAACTTACCAGGCAGAAATGGATTGATAAACCAAGCTAAGCCAGAGACTTTTCTAAGATTTAATTAAAACCATTGAAAAAACTAAAACCAAGTGCAATAGTTCCTTTGTGCCCATGGAGAATGGGTCCCAGGATACCCCATGGATACCAAAACCTGTGGATGCTCATGTTCCTTATATAAAATAGTATACTATTGGTATATAACCTACACACATCCTTCCACAGTGGTTAAATCATCTTCAGATTATTTATAATGTCTAATACAATGTAAATGCTATTAAATAGTTGTTATACTTTATTGTCTAGGGAATGAAAGCAAGAAATAAAAATGTCTATACATGTTCAGTATATACTCAATTTTGAAAATATATTTTTAATCTGCAGTTGTTTGGATCCACAGAAGTGGAACTCATGTATACCAAAGGCTGAATCGATTCCACTTTTCCTCAGAAATGATGGGCTCTAATGACTCCATAGTCTAAAACCAATTGTCAATGACTCATGTAATTCAAATCACTGGAGAGGAAAGCCAACACATAGAGGAAATCTGAACCAAGATAGAGAGATAAATCCTGATGAGACCACATGAACTCATGGATCCAACCATTCCTGAACCTCCAACCTAGACATGCTGGGTATAGACACCTTTCCATTCTCACTTCACTGAAACTTTGAAACCAGCAGTTCTGACTAATTCATGAATTGAGATAAAGATCAGACCTCGAGAGGTCAGGGAAGCTGAGACCACAAACAACTGACTTGTATTTGGTACAGAATTTGTGGCACACTGCCAAGGTCAAAGTGGTTCTTGGAAGGAACTGCATGGGGGCTGGAAAGTTTGAGCTTTGCAATTATCCAATGAGATCATTGTTGGGTAGCCTTTCAGAAATAAGACAAATTTTAAGCCCAAGGCAGAATCTGTACAAGCTTCAGGTGCTCACAAAAAGGTGAACAGTGTATCACCTCCATCACTCAGATATCAAGTTGATATGTCATGTGGACATATTTGTTGGGTTGATAGATTGAAGTGGGAGCTGCTCCTCCCCACTCATCACCTCTTATACCTGTGCAGGTCACAAATGTGTTGGCACTTCCAAGGACTAAGCATAGTGCTTAAGCACATTCCCAGAGGCTGTTTAGTAAGAACAGAAAAAGGGCCTTTTGATCCTGTTTTCAGACCAGTGCATTGAGGCTTCCACAGCTCATGGTCATCTAGCTCTGGCTTCCATAGCTTCCTGGTCATCTAGCTCTCCCAGAGCGACACCCAGAGGCACAAATGTCTACCAAGGCAGCAGCTCTCTCTCCAGCAAAGACTGTACCTTCTTCTTCCCTGAAGAATTCTTTCCAAAGTCTATCATGGCACACAGCAAGTACTCAATATGTGTGTGCTAATGATTAAAAAATCAGGCACACTTTTCCTCTAAAGATACCTTTACAACTTTCCTAAGGCAGAGACAGGAAGGACCCACGGGTTTCATTTATAATGCCTCAGAAAATCACTGTGTCTGTTACTTATTCTTCCTGCAGCATAACATTGTGTCGGAAAGACAGGGGCCATTCATCACCACCACCTGGGCTGCTCAGTTACTGAGCAGCAGGCCGGGTAGGGCAAGGTATTTGGTTCAGTGTATATTCCAATTCTTGAGATTGATGGGGTGCACTCATAAATGGTGGGGGGAGGGAACCTTATTAAGCTGTTCTGTTGTCTGATTTGGGGAAGAGGGCACAGTCAAAACTGAGAAGTTGACAGAGCCTGCTCCTGAACCCCAGGGCCCCAGCTCCACACAGTCCCGAGTGTGGAACCAGAGTAGAAGCTGGGCCTGTTCGAATGGGACCAATAGATGGGTGAGTAGGGTTTTTCCCCTTTTAGAAATAATCTGTATCTGGAGAGAACATGGTAAGCTTTGGACCAGACAGACCTGAGTTCAAATGCCAGCCCTACCAAATGATCTCAGGCAAGTTGCTGACCCCACCTGAGCCTCAATTTGTTCATCTGTAAAATAGGGACGGCAGTCCCTTTGTATAGTGCCATGATGGACGTGAAGTGAGAGGCACTTAGCCAGCGTTCATTCAGTAAATGTCTGCTCATCACCTCCAAGGTGCCTACCAGGTAGGCAAGAGGATGAATCTCCCTCAGCTACCATCTTAGTCAGCCAGGGCTGCCATCGCAAAATACCAGATACTGGGAGGCTTAAGAGAACTTTGCTCATAGTACTGGGGCTAGGGAACCCAGGATCAAGGTGCTGGCCAATTCAGTTTCTGGTGAGGGCTCCCTTTCTAGCTTGTAGACAGAACACCCTTACGTGGTGAAGAAAAATATTGTGTCTTTTTCTTCTTAGATTAGGACCACATTTATCTCCTGATAGGCACTATCTTCAAATACAGTCACCTTGGGTGGTTAAGACCCCAACATATGAATTGGGACGGGGGCAGGAGACACAATTCAGTCCAAAGCAGCTACTCTTTGGAAGAGTTGTGAATTGAGAGAAAACAGTCTGGAATTAGAAGGAGCCAGGCTACTAGCTGATAAGAGAGTGGCAGTAGCAATGCCTTTGCTTGCCCACTTAGCAAAGTCCTCTGACTCAGCATGTATCACCTCCTCTGTGCAGACTCCCCCGACCTCTCACCTCCAAATTCAGTGCCTCCTCACCTGAGATCATACTGGACTTCTTGTATGTATTGATTAAATAATATCTCACCCTGTATTCTATAACTGTTTACTTGTTTCTTTTCCTCCACTGGGGTATGATCTCCTTAAAGTCTAGGACTATATTTTATCTCTGTGTCATTTGGGGCTATGATAGGAATTCAATAAATGATGGATGGATGGATGGATGGATGGATGGATGGATGGATGGATGTTATCCCAATAGAACGACCAAACACAGGAGAATCTAAGACTCAAGAATCTTAAGCAAGTAGCTGGGACTGGGGGGTGGGTGGCACTGTGAGTGGACAGTCTCTCCTGTCTCTTCGACTGGGTTTTAGAACAGGTCCCAATTTCTGGGAATTGACCTGGTAAGAGTTTGGCAAAACATAGCACTAGAAGAAGATCATGTGGTTCACCAGAGCAGGAAAGGGGCAAAAACAAAGGGCACCATCAGGAATAAGGCAGAGGGCTAGGCTGTGAAGGAGCCTCTGCCATGGTTGGATAGTGGATTCAGGAGGCCTCGGGCTGATTAGATGCTAGTGACCTCAGGCAGAATCGGTCCTAGGAACTGGAGTTGGAGCCCAGGTATCACATTCCAAGTCACTAGGAAGAGGCAGGAAGAAACTCTACCAGTCCCCGTTCTGTGTGGCAGGTTGGGTAAGACAGAGCTCTGTGTGTTGGCCAAAGGCTGTCTTCACCTCTGATGTGAGAGGAAGGATTAAACTAGCCTTGATTCCCTTGAAGCTAAACCTACTCCCAGCTGTGTACCCTCAGGTAGACAGCCAGTGTGCACATGGGCCTTAGATTCCTGGGGTGGACTAGCTCAGGGAACTGGGTCTAAGATGGCTCTTTCTGGAGTAAAACAGAGGGGAAAAGCTAGACAGTGTATATAAATGTGGAACAATGAAACTAGAGCAAAGGAAACAATAGCCACCATATACTAAGAGCCTGGTGTGACCTTGCAACTTCATTAATCACTTCCCATACATGTTCTCACGTAACTGGATTGTCACAACCCTGTGAGGTAGGTAACGTGCTATTCGTTTGAGATGGGGGGAAACAGACATAGAGAGGTTAAGTGATTTTGCCATGACCATGAAGCTAGCAATTAGGGGAATGTGGGGGAGATCCTATTCCTTACATTATTCCACATTATCTCTGCAATCCTACGGCAGGCTGCTTAATGCCTACCCCCCACCAATACCCACATAATCCTCAAACTTGAAGTGTTACTTTATATGGCAAAGGGGACTTGAAGATATGAGATATGATTGAGTTAACGATTTTGAGATGGGAATATTACTCTGGATTAACCAGATAAACACTAAATATAATCACAAGGGTCCTGAAAGGCAAGAAGCCCAGAGGGGCAGCCAGAGATGTGACAAGAGAAGAAAGAGGTTGTAGCAGTTTGAGGAAAGAGTCATGAGGCCAGGAACGTGGGCATCTTTCTAAAGCTAGAAAAGGGATGGGAATGGGCTCTTCCCTGGAGCAACCAGAAGGAATAGCTCTGCTGACACCTTGCCCTTAGCCCAGTGAGACTGATAGTACACTTCTGGCCTCTATAATGGCAAGTAAATACATATCTGTTGCTTTAAGCCACCAAGTTTATGTTAATTTATTAGAGCAGCCATAGGAAACAAATGCAAATAATAAGATAAAGACAAGTGATTAAGATAATACTATCTAAAAAGTTAATAAGAAAGTATAGATGTATTTATTTATTTTTGGTACCAGGGATGGAATCCAGGGGCATTCTACCTCCTAGCTACACCCCCCAGTCCTATTTTATTTTTTTTTATTTTGAAACAGAGTTTCTCTAAGTTGCTGAGAGTCTCACTACATTGTTGAGGCTGTCCTTGAACCTGTGATCCTCCTGTCTCAGCCTCCCAAGTACTGGGATTACAGGCATGCGCCCCCATACCCAGCTATGAACATATTTAATGATGGAAGATATCATGGAGTAAATGACCTCTGTTTGACTTCAGTTTACAACACAGGATCCCCCCCCCAATCTGCAGTATGTCTGTTTCAACTCAATCACACACTTCCCACTGAATGTTCACATGATATTATCATCTATTTCATCTTAGCACTCTAAGATGACATGACCAATTATTCAAACATGAAGCAGAAATGAAATCTACTTACCATTTGGCTTAGACATCATAAGGCCACTTACTTCTTGGCTACTTAGCCTGGGGAAGATGCACTTAAGAGAATCTCTCACAGTCTTGAAACTATTTAAAGCTCACTAACAACCTTGTGCATTTGGCAGAATGAGCAATATAACTGGCTACATTTTTCATGAGGAGAAATGAGACTCAGATAGATCTTGCGGTTTGCTTAACATTACACAAAGCCGGCAGGATTTACGTCCTAGGTCCATGTGTTCGCTCCAGAGGGCTGCAATAACAAAGTACCCACAGACTAGGTACTTTAAACAGCAGAAATTTATTTTCTCACCAACTGGGGGCTAGAAGTCCAAGAGCAAGGTGTCAGCAAACTTAATTTCCTTTGAGGCCTCTCTCTGAGCCTTACAGAGGGCCATTCTCTCTCCATGTCTTTATGCATTTTTCCTTCTATATGTTTATCTTTTAACTTCTTGTTCCTCTTCCTTCTTAAGGACACCAGTGATATTGATTATGACCCACACCAATGACCCCATTTCAACTGAATTTTCTCTTTAAGATACTATCTTTAAATGCAGTCACATCCTGAGGTACTAGAGTTCATTTCATTAACATATGAACTTAGAGTGTTAAAAGCATGATTCCCAATACAGCAAGGTTCAGAGGTGGGTCACTGTGGGGGCATGGTCTTGGGGACTAGATCTGTCCCTGGGGCATCTTCCTCCTCTTCTCTCTCTCTCTCTCTCTCTCTCTCTCTCTCTCTCTCTTTCTCTCTCTCTCCCTCTCTCTCTCCTCTCTCTCTCCTCTCTCTCTCTCTCTCACTCTCTCTCCTCTCTCTCTCCTCTCTCTCTCTCTCTCCTCTCTCTCCA